>CAUYRT010000751.1:0-20120 GCA_963574885.1 Lepilemur ruficaudatus
ATACTCTTGGCAAAACAGGAAATGTGTTATCTCATGGGCAGGCTGCAGAGCCTGCGCAGGACTTGTTTACCACCAGTCTGGCTGGGTGCGGCACCGGACACAGGCGCCATCTTAGCTTTGTTTGGCTAGGCGCCCTCCACATTCCATTGTGTTCATTTATGCATGGAAGCATATAAAGGCAGAAAACTGAAAAACTTCAAAAAATTTTTAGCATATACTTGGGTTAAATTTCCAAATCTAGGACCTCAGGAATTATAAAGATTAATGACAATGAAAATGATTTTGGAGAAAGCAGGTTGATAGATGAGCAATGTTTCAAATTATTCTTGAGACTAGAAAAAGAAAAAATATTTTTTTATGGGGTGAGAGGGATTGGGGATGGAAAAATAAGAGTGAAATCAAGTTAATGTATATTCATGGCTTTCTGGGAATAGAGGCTTAAAAAAAAAATCTGCTCCAATTGCTGAAAAGGAAGATAGTAATAACAAGAAAATTTCATATACTTTAAGAAATTTAAGAGCAGAGGGGTGTTCAAGCTAAGAAGTTTCATGCTTCTTAGATTTAGCTATAGGAAAAATAAGAAATAGAACAAAGAATAAGTGGAGACTAGACCTTCAGAAGTGACAGACCAGCTTAAAGAAACAGTAAAATAAGGATGGTGTTATTTTTGATATAAAAGTGGAGGGAAAAGGATGCAGATCTAAAAATGATTGAGGAGAGGAACTTGCTGGCAACTTGTGTAGACTGAGGGTTGAGGACATGAATGGCTAATTGCAATGAGAGTTGGCAGACTAGGCAGACGATAATGAAGACAAAATAATCCCTCCTCTCCCAACCCATGCAATTTAGATAAAAAAGTGGATAATAGAAAGAAATCACAAATAAATGTATTTTCTTCTGGCAAAGTAGGGACATGACATAAAATAAATTGAGTTAAGTATATTAAAAAAACACATATGTCTGTATACATCCAAATATTTGGATTGAGATTCTTGCCTGTGTTATTGTGAAAGCATTGCTCTTGGCATTTCAGTAACATGACATCCTCTCTTTCTATCGCTTCCTTCTTCTTGGACACATCGTGACCTGCTTCTCTCATCCAATATTACAATTTCCTTGGCTTATATCTTCAGTCTTTCTGGCCACTCCTGGATGTAACAAATCAACTGGACATGCTTGCAACCTCTCGTTTGGAACAATTTCGAAAATTTAGCCAGTCTTATTAAAAAGTCAGTGGAATCAAATGACAACATCAACTCAGAACTATCATTCATGACCCTATGTGGTTGTTTCCAGAAACACACATGTACGCATTCACAAATAAAATTATATCGATATTTATGAAAATGTAAAGAAGTTTAATTTTTCTAGTTGATATATTACATGATGAAAAAGAATGAGCTATCCTGTATATGCCTTTTTTTATCAATGTTTATAACCAATACCTGCTTCCTAGACACCAGCTTTTGTGATTCTTTTTTTGCCTCTAAACTCCTAGCATATTGGCCTTCTTTTAATTTTTACCTCAGATATGTCAATTTTATTCCCACTGTGGAGCCTTTGCACTGTTTATCCTCCCTGACTGCAAATTTGCAAATGAATGCTTTTTTGTCATTCAAATTTTTTCCATCTTAACCATTTTATTGTATTTATTTATTTATTTTTATTTCAGTATATTATGGAGGTACAAATGTTAAGGTTGCTTATATTGCCCTTGCCCCACCTGAGTCAGAGTTACAAGCGTGCCCATCCCCCAGACAGTGCGCAATGCACCCATTAGGTGTGAATATACTGACCCCCTCCTCCCTCCCACCTGCCCAACACCCGATGAATGTTACTACTATATGAATTTCAGCTTATATTAATATATCACTTCCTTAGCGATCACTCACCCTTCCACCGTAACACTCTCTCTTGTAGTGCCCTGTCAAACACTCATCAATGCCCTCTAATTCCCTTACACTGGGCTATTGTTTTATGAACTTTCAAGCAAATAATATGCTGTAAAATTTACTTGCCTATTTGGTATATAGTTATGTCTAGAATGTTAGGTCCACAAGAAGGGAAATTTTCCCTGCTTTATTTAGTAATTACATACTAAGCAGAGTAGGTGCTCAATAAATATTTCTTAATCAAAATTATTATATTAAATATTTCATTTTATTAATATTAAAGCCTTTGTTTTAAGAGTTAATGAAATATTTGATATTTTTCTTGTCATAATTATTAGTTTATTGCATGCCCAAAATCCTTAAGTTTGAATTCTGTGAAAATAGGTTGATTTTGTCTGCTTCCTTCACAAATTTATCTGCATGAACAGTGTATGGCAAATGTAGAAAGTACTCAGATATATTTAATTAAGTTAATTTGTCATGAAATAAGTAATTATTTTTGTTTACTTACAAAATTTGAATTTTTTTGGTCTTATACAAAACATCAAAAATTTATAATTAATCACCACATCTCTGATAGGTTCTAGTACACTTGGATAGGTCTTTCACAAGTTTATCAATAGATTATAACCAAAATAATTTGAAAAGTAATGGAAGAAGGTAGAAAAGGATGGTAATACTTAAAGTTTGCTGGTCTTTATGGAAATAGGCCTTCTTATACATTTCTGTGAAAATCTAACTTGGATCAGTATTTATGAAGGTCATTTTCACATTATTCAAATGTGCACATGAAAAATTACAATGTACAAATCTAGCAAATACACTTTTAAGAATTTATCTTAGTGATATTGATCAGGGAAGCAGACCCCAAAATCAGGGTCCAGCCTAAAGCCTGGTTATGTGCAGGAAAGAATTCAAGAGCAAGCCAACAGAGTAAGGCAAAAGTAAGTTTATTGAGGTACAAAAAGAAAAAAGAAAAGTGGCTGTCCCACAAACAGAGAAGCGGTTATCTCTCAGTGCAACAGAGAGTAGCACTTTGTGAGTTTCCGGGGTCTTATTTCATATCTTTTCTTTAATTTTATGTTAAGTGGAGAGAGGATTATTCATAAAACTTCTGGAAAGGAGTGGAGAGTTCCCAGAACCAAGGTTCCTCCTCTTTTTGAAGTATATAGAATAATTTCCAGGAGTTGCCATGGCATTTGTAAACTGTCATAGTGCTGGTGGCAGTTTCTTTTAGTATACTAAAACATCAAAAGCAGGGTATAACGTACAGTGAGGGTAACCTGAGGTCGTTTTTTGTGACCATCTTGGTTCTAACTGGTTTTGGCCCGTTTCTCTATTTCATCTTGTCTTATCAGAGACTCCTTCTCAAGCAGGGCCTGCAGGTTCCTTGTCTCAATATAAGTAGCTGTTGTATTAAATTTCTATACAAAAATTTTTAATATAAAGTTGTTTATATAGCAAAAATATGGAAGCATCCTGAATGTTGTAATATCAACCAATGATAGTATATCAATATCATGA
Organism: Lepilemur ruficaudatus; assembly: GCA_963574885.1. NCBI lineage: Eukaryota > Metazoa > Chordata > Mammalia > Primates > Lepilemuridae > Lepilemur > Lepilemur ruficaudatus. The sequence goes on from CAUYRT010000751.1 coordinate 3,417, forward strand.
TAAAGCACACAGGCACAGAACACGAATCAAATAGATTTATATTTTCCAACATGGATATATTTGGATGTTTACACTTTTAAGACAAAAATTTGTTCGAAAACAATATAGCATGATTGAGTTTATAATATGTATAATCTGTGTATATCCAAGATATGTAAATTAATGTATAATTCAATTTTTAATCTATTATTTATGTATATTTCTAAAACCAAATTGTACTCATAATTATATCATCACTGGAATTGCATTCATTTTTACTTTCTCCCTTTAAATTATATTAATACATGAATTCCTTATGCTTATTCATATTCAATATTGTTTAGATATCAATCTATACTAAACTAATTTATAGGTTTAATAAAATTCCAATTAGAATTTGTGAAGAAATGCAAGAATCATTTAATTTCAAAAGCAGACAAAGGAGAACAAAATAGAGGACTCATATTAACTGATTTTAAGAGTTAGTATGGAGTAATCAGGACAGTGAGTTAGTGGACTAAGAATGGACATATAGGTCAAAGCAAAATAATTTCAAGTCCACAGGTAATTCTAACTCATATGCTCAAATGAGTTTTGGCTGAAGACTCCAAGAATATTAAACATGGAAGAGGACACTCTTTCCCACAAAAAGAGCTGAAACCGTCTCTAACATTATGGGGAGGAAATGAGCCTTGAGCATAACCTGCCATCATATGAAAACTTAGCTGGAAATGGATCGTAGATTCAAATATAAAAGTGAAAAATAAAACTCCTATTAATGAACTATGAGGATATCTGTGTGACATTGGGGCCAGGGAAAGATTAATTAGGTGAGCAGTATGAACAATAAAAGTATTCATTTCATCAAAATTAAAGACTTTTGTTCTTAAAGAGAACAAATTAGGGGGGAAAAAAGCCTCATCAGGGACAGGAGAAAATATTTGAAATGCACATTTCTGACTTGTGTAAGAATAAATGAAAATTTTACCAATTAAGAGTAAGAGGACAATAACCCAATATAATGGTCAAAAGATTTGAAGAGACAATTCATAAAATTATATGAATTTATAAAGAGCACAAAATATGCCCAAAAACTGTTCTCCTGAGAAATACAAATTTAGAACAGCATAACATACAGCTATATATACACTAGAACAGAAAAAATTAAAAGCATTGAGATAACCATGTGGTGATGTGGATGTGGATAATCAGAACTCCTACGTAGTGTTGGTAGAAGAGTTTAAAATGTTATGACCATTTAGGAAAATGCTTTGAATTTATTTACATTATTTGTGAAGTTATTCACACACCTACTCATATAACTCTGGAGCTTTCAATTCTGCATATTTACCTATGAGAAAGAAAAATTGATATCTACCCAAATAGTTATACAGTCATGCACACCATAATGAGGTTTCAGTCAACTTGGACTATAAATGGCAGTGGTCTCACAAGATTATAATGGAGCTAAAAAATTCCTATTGCCTAGTGACGTCATAATCCTTGCAAAGTCCTAGTCCAACACATTGCTCACATGTTCGTGATGATTCTGATGTAAATAAATAAACCTACTGTGCTGCCAGTTGTATAAAAACATAACACATACAATCATGTAGAGTACATAATGCTTGATAATGGTAATAAATGACTTATGCTATCTGCTGATGTATTTACTACATTATGCTTTTTATCATTATTTTAGAGTGTACTTTTTCTACTTGTGAAAAATAAAAGCAAAAAGTTTAACTGTAAAACAGCCTCAGGCTGATCCTTCAGGAAATATTCCAGAAGGCAATATTACCATAGGTGATAATAGCTCCATGCCTGTTACTGCCCTGAAGATCTTCCAGTGGGATGAGATGTAGATGTGGAAAACAAAGATTAATGATCAGGACCCTGTGTGCCTAAGCTAAAATGTGAGTTCATATGTTAGTTTATAACAAAAAAGTTTGAAAAGTAAAAAGAAATAAAATTTTTAACAATATAAAAAAGCTTATAGAATGAGGATATAAAGAAAAAACATTTTTGTACACCTGCATAAAGTTTTTGTGTTTTTAGCTGTATTATTACAAGAGTCAAAAAGTTATAAAAATTTAAAAGTTTATAAGGTAAAAAAGTTACAATAAGCTAAGTTTAATTTATTATTGAGGAAACATTTTTTAAATCAAATCAGTGTAACCTAAATGTACAGTGTGAAGTCTATAGTAGCGTCCAGTATGTTTTAGGTCTTGAATTCACTGACAGCTCACTCACTGGCTCACCCAGAGCCAATTTCAGTCCTGAAAGCTCCTCTTCCCATAAGTGCAGGTGGACCACTTTTTATCTTTTATAGCATATTACTATACCTTTTCTATGTTTAGATAGGCAAATACCACCGTGTTACAATTGCCCACAATATTAAGTACAGTAACTCACTATACAGGTTTGTAGTCTAGAATCAATAGGCAATACCATATAGCCTAGGTGTGTAGTAGGCTATACCATTTAGGTTGGTGTAAGTGCATTCATGATGTTCTCACAAGTATGAAATTGCCTAATGATGCATTTCTCAGAAGGTATCTCCATTGTTAAATGATTTATATTCATTAAATATAAAGTTTGGAAAGGACCCTGAAAGTTATCTATGCTCATTCATGCTGATTTATATGTCAGAGACGCTACTATAATTGAGGACTTGGGTTACATAAACAAATTAGCACTCCTATACTGAGTTGATTTGAGCACTTACTTACCCCTCTACCTCTTATGTTACCTTTAAAGTAATTGCTTCATTTTTCTGTGCCTCAGTCATCTGTGAAATAAGGATTATAATATTCCTCTCACGGAATTATTGTATGTTTTTGTAAATGGCTTAGTGCAATGCCTTGTATATGATAAATGTTCCATAAATTTTTGTTTGGGGTTGTTATTTTTATTTAAATGGGAGACTCAGTCAATATTCTTCTCCCCTCATTTAAATCAGGCTTCACACCTTGAGGATGATTGTTGATATGGCTCAGAAAGAGAGTTTCAGTGAGCAGAGCTCTGTGTGCATTTGCTTTGTCTTTTGGGCTTGCCTTTTGGGATCCTTGTACTTATGATTAAAGGAATAAACACTAGAGCCAACTGCTTGAGTTTGACTCAGGATTTCTCCGTTTGTTCATTGACTCACACTACTTAAATATGGTTATGATGGCGAATAGAGGAAGTCCTGTGGGTTTATGGATTCTTGATCAATCATTAAAGAAAGCTTCTCACTTTTATACCATGGGGCTTTCCATAGCCTGAGCATCATACTACATTAAGATTGGGGATGCTGAAGGAGGTATGCCTTCGTTTTTTCAAGTCAGAGAAGAGCTGTAGGTAACTGAGACATGTTCTTAGGCAACGAGTTTTTTTGTTTGTTTGTTTTTAAAGGAGTATATATAAAAGTTAAAAGACTGACAATTAATTTCCTTCAATCTATCTATGCTAGTCTTTAAATACCTACTTTACCTACATTCAAAGTCACTGAGTTAGGTTACAGATAAAGCTGTTGTAATGAAGAGACGCCAAAATGCAGTGATTCATAAAACTCAGAATTCCTTTTCTTATCTGCTATCTCTAAGTATTCCTTGCCTGAATTGTTGTCGTTGATTCATACCCACAATTTCTGCGTCTGGCCTGTGAGGCAGGAACAGAGGAAGTGAAGAGCAAGCCAGTGCTTGTTAGGATGTGATCCAGAAGTTGTACAAACCCTTCGCTCAGAGTCGCTAAACCTTAGTCAGAAGACCACTGCTGGCTGGGTGGAGACTAGGAAAGGTGGCTTCTCATTGTTTGATCAGTTCCTCTTCTAAAACTGAGTTCTTTACCCAAAAAGTGGAGTGCGAAAAGGGATTTGGGGGATAATTAGCAGACTGTAATATTTTTAATAACACTCTCATGCAGTTGTTTTTAAAATGCATGTTTTTGAAACATCAACCTAAAATGTCTTAGTGGCAACCGAACTAATTATTTCTGAATCTGTGAAAAAACAAACAGGAATAGAAGACTATTTAAAAATGTATTCTACATTTTTGTGTGATTATACTTTCTATGAGATAAGAATATACCTGTTAATAAACTCATATATTCTCCTTTTCTTGACCAACAAAATGTCAACAGTAACATGTATAATTTTCTTCTTTTTGATTTCTCTGAAGGGAGATTACATATTCCTTCTTTGCCTTCTAGGAGATGAAACAGACTTTCTCATAAGAAAGCCCATTTAAGTATCATGAGACTTGAATAGTTAGAAACTTGCTTTATTTTTTCAGGCTAATATTGACTATCATGGTTCATCAATATCAAATTAACATTTTGATATGTATTTTGGGGTAAGAAAAATTTATCATTTTTTCCTAACAAGTAATGCAGAATTTCCTTCAATATTTTGAATATTTTTGCTTCTTTTGAGATAATTCTGAATTATTAGGATTTTTTATACATAGAAAAAAATATTGATCCATAGTTTTACTTTATATCTTTAGTGATTAGAAGACATTTACTTTCTGTAATAGTTTCTCAGTTGTAGGTATTCACGTAATGTAGTTTAAAATACAAAATTCTCTTTGCACTAGACAATTTTAGTAAAACTAGAATTAAGTATTGATTACTTAGCTGAAAGCAAATGCACAATCTTCGTCCTTAAAGAAATCTCACATTGAGTATTTGGGATCACTAGGGTGCCATTTGGACAGTGCATATGTGGTTTAATGTCTCTACATAATACCCTGGATAATTAAACATGGTGTTAAAGTTGCTTAATTTGCAACCACTATATAGTTTAACCACTCAATGAGTTCTTATTATATTTGAAGTTCTATATAAAACCCATATGATTGCATAGAATTTCAAAGTTGCTTAACTGATTTAAAATAGATGAAATTTGCTTTGCAGTCTTTCTCTGGAAACATCATGCCCTCCTCCTCCCCTAGACATGTAAAATAGAATTTTTAATAGAAAAAATATTCAGAGTTTATTAAATCTGTTTACTTTATTATCAATTTCTGTAACCTAAAATAATTTCTGTAAATGCAGTTTGTTTTTGTTTTTAAATTATGAATTTCACCACCAAAATATTTTAAGAATTCTATAATTTGTACAGTATAGACCCTGCAATGATATAAAGTATCTAAAAATAACTCTTCAATATAAACTTTGTATTTATTCTACTTTTAATAATAAGTATAATTTTTGCAATACTTTAAGAAAGTTGATGCTATGACAAAAGACAAGTAAATTACCTTGACATTAAAAAAATAAATGGAATGGCTTAGAAACCACTGTTGCAAGGAAAGAGAATTTAGAAAATATGTAATTTAGTAAAATAATTAGTAGGAGGTAAAATTTAACTAAAGAAGTGTAACATTATTTTCCCCTATCTCGATATACACAGTTAAAATGAGGGACAATATTTATCAATTTCTTCATTAGCAAAGTAAAACAAAGTGTATAGCAGTGTCTGGCATAAAACAAACTCTAAAAGTTATCAGATAAAAAAAAGAAAAAACCTATTTGGTGATGGAATTTTAAAGTATGATTTATGTGAATTTACTATTTTAGAAAAATATTTTAAGGATATTACATATGTTTAAAACTAATCTTGACTTCCTGACAGTTTTGCAATTTTTGCCATTATATTCTTGCTATATTAACTGTATCACAAAACAGTTCTTTTAATGTTTGTTTTTTCCGATTTATGCACATGTTTATCATTTAACATGCTTATCCTTTCTAGAAATGCTCCCTAATTGGCAAATGATCATATCACAGAATATAATCATATATAATATTTCTTGATTGGGCATTATTTTCTTTTACCCTTTTTAAGATACTCTTTAGGATTTTTTTCTGGTTTTCATTATTCTTGTTCAGAAGTCTACTGTCAACCCAATCAAAAGAAATCTATCTCTCTGGTTTCGTTTTAAATGTTCTCTTTGTCTTAAGTGATTAGAGATTTACTACAATATGTCTATATATGGATTTCACCATTTTTAAATATTTATATCTTTTTTAATCTTACAGTGTTAAGATAACCAGAGATTGCTGTTTTTCATTTATGCTGGAATTATCTTAGTATATATATAATGTTGATATTTATATGATACATAAATGTTTATATGTAAACATATCATATAAACATATAAATGATATGTAGATGAAATGTTCAAATATATACGAGATTTTTTTTAAATGAGAGGCATAGAAAGCTGTTACAAGACTAATATTAAAAAGTATATAATAAAATAATTAGTAAGTTTTTTTTTGAAACATTCTCAAACTTACAAAATAGTTGAAACTATAGCACAAAGATTTTTTTTCTTAATCATTTGAGAAGATATTTTTGACCTGACACTATGTCACCAAAAGTATTTTAGTATATATTTTATCAAAAAGTTATATTCTTGTAGTAGACCTCAACACAACCATCAAGTTAGAAAATAAACCTTGATATATTACTCCTGAGATTCAGATTCCATTTCAGCTTTTTCAGTAATGTTCATTTTAACCCCATAATTTAGTTCAGAATCATGTGTTACATTTAGTTTTCCAGTCTCTTTAGTCACCTGCAACTTCAAACAATTCTTTAGGCTTTTCTTATCTTTTATGACACATTCAAATATTACCGGCTAGTTGTTTTACAGAATGTTGCTGAACTTAGATCTGTCCAATGGCTTCATGATGTGATATAGGTTATGCCTCATTAGCAGGAATGTCACAGAAATGACGCTGTTTTTTTCTCATTGCATCTTATTTGGTGGTGCACAATTTAGATTTGTCCCATTGATAATGATGATCACTTCAGTCACTAGATTAAGGTGTTGTCTGTCAAACTATCACTCAAAAGTCACATGTTTTTTCTTTGTGATCAATAAATGTTTTCTGAGGAGTTGCTTTAAAACTACTTAAATATCTTGTTTTTTAATTAAAACTCTGAATTTATTCATTTTTATTTATATCACATTAGATTTATGTTTTTCTATTTTATTTGATGTATTATATTCCATTACTATCATTATTACTTTGATCCTCAAATGTCCCCAGATTTGGCTGATAGGAATATCTTCAGCTTCTGTTTTTGACATGCTTGCATCTTTCTTTGAGCAGTTTCTCTCTAGCACAAGTTGTTCCAGGGTCATTGTACACTTTTATATGCCAATCTCTGTATCAGTCATTTCTCCCAGAAGCCATGGTTCCTTTTATGGGAATACGGTATTTAGAAGCCTACATCTGAATGTTTGGTAGGCTCCTTGCTACTGGGGTAGTACTGTGCCTAGCTCTCTCAGACAAAAATTTAGGAAATTATATTTGGTCATGTTTACATCTATTTTATGATTATCTGCCTATCTAATCCATCTATCATAAAAAATCTTGAATGCACATAGATACATCTAAATCCAACCAAGCACCATAGGGTTCATTTTAGTTTTCTCTCATTCCCTATTTGCAACTACCTTTCCTAAAAGTGAGAAACGGGCTCTATAATTCATGTATGTATGTATGTGCATGTATTTATACTCATTTATTGAATATATATGCATTTGATGTACATATGTGCATATACATATATGTATTTAATAAATGTATATATGCATTTAATATATTTGTGCATGTCTATATGTATATATTTAATAAATACTGCTCTATATATGTATGTAATAAATACTCCTCTTATGGTGTTTAATACTCTTCTATATATGTATTTAATAAATATTCCTCTCTCTATATATTTAATACATGTATATATATTTAATAAATACTCCTCTATATTACCCTCCCCCATGTGGATACTCTCCTCATATTACTCAAGCTCCAGAATGTTGGATTGTACCCTCCCCACGCCTTCAATGTGGACATCCTTTATAATTTCGATCAGCTTTAGATGCCTACCTTGTTTGCACCACCTATTTGCTTTAGTGCTGAATGTTTCATAAGTTGAAGGAAAATCTGAGCAAGGTATAAGAGAAGGTTGCAAAGAAAAAAAGGCACTGATGTGTTTCCCTCTCCCCCTTCTCATTATTACCACCTATTCTAATTCCACTTAATAATCCGATAGGCCTTGCTCACTCCATCAATCATGCCTGAACCACACATCCACGTTTACTATCACCTTGCCTCTCTGCACTATGTTCTGTATAGTTTATCTATTCAAAAGGATGCTAATTCTGTATTTGGTGGAACATAGTCTACTCTTTAATTCTGGATTGAGTTCTAATTTTAAATACTGAGTGTATATATACATGTATCTTTTTTAATTTCTGGAAAACATTTTCTTATCTTTTATGAATTTTCCTGAACATTTGACATGCTATTTCATATGTAATATTTTATACTTTATTTTATATCTCCACATATATTAATATATTTTTATTCTAGTTCTGCTAATTTCAATATCTACAGTACAATTTTGCAGTTTGTTGTTTCTTATAACCACCATTCACAATGTATTATTTCTTTATGTATTTTCATGCTCTGTAAGGGTGAGTCCGTGATATGTGCACTTTATATGTAGGGATTTATAGAAATTTTAATCTTCATTTCTCAAGAAATTATTTACAGTTGCTTTTGATAGGACTCTCATAGCCTTGCAAGTCTAGGACGAACTTTATTTTTACTTTTGCCTGTGAAGTCTTAGGTGGACACAAATGTTATAAATGTCAGTTCTAATACTATGATATACTCATCTTGTAGTTAGGAATTGTTAAGGCACAGACTCTTAATTTTGTCTTCCTTTATGGAATGTTTCCTCTTTCCAAGCTTATTTTGTCCATTGAAGACATTGTCTTTTAGGAAATCCAGGTTTGTTTAGGATGCTTTGCTTCACCGTTCCACAGTAGAGTCCTTAGATTATATTTTATGCAAGCCCCATGAAAGTTTAAACTCTGGGCCAGTAGTATTTGGCAGAAGTTTCTAAAGCAAACACTGCATCAGGGCTTACTTTCTGTCTCTGGATACCTAAGTTTATTTGTTTATAGCATTCTAAGATTTCTCTTGATGGAAATTAGCAATACTGTTTAATACTGATAATGTCATATTTCTTCTATTTAATTTCACCATCATTTGTTTCCATTTAGAATCATTGATTTAAGCAGTGAAATCAGGGTTGATTGTCCTTCTCAATGCCATCTTTAAAAACAAATTTGAATGATAAGAAAAGTAAACATATGACATGAAAATCTTAATGAAAAAAAGTGTTCTTCCCTTTTTTGAATATATATTATTGTAATCACTAGTTTTATAATGATAATTTAGTAATTTTATTTTTATACAGTATTTATAGAATATAAAATATCTCCTTTATGCAAAAATTCACCATGACAGAGTTCCATAACTGGAATGAACTGTTGGAAAATTCCATTTATTTTTGTTCATCCAATTTTAAATTTTAAGAAGACAGGAAAAACTTCTTTCTTTCAGCTTGGAAATTTTTCAGTCAGTGTTTTTTAACTTTTTCCTTGAAAAGACTTGTACTTTGATGGATGTATTGCTGTTATTTAAAAATTTATCATTAATAACTATTTAAAACTATGTACATGAGCAGTAAAAGCTACAAGACCTTGTTGTTCACTAGGTGACTTTGGAAATAATCACCTCACTATAGATTTCAGCTTATGAGACAGGGAAGGTGGAAATAGAATACTTTAAAACTGCTTCTTACTTAAATGGTTTTCCATATATGTCAGTTTGTTGCTAAGGTGCATAGCAGCTCTGTTTTTGGCAGCTTAGGTCTGCAACCAGTTACCTTAGCTGTCAAGAGAGTTGAGCTAATGAAGCCAGAAAATGGGTTTAAATTCCCAAATGGGTCAATTAACTTTCCTTGACTCAGGGCCACTAATGGCACCCCTGGGGCCAATTTGAATTTCCCCTTTTGGGCTAGAAAAAAAACATTGCAAAGTGATTACACAATCCAAAGCCCTTCCACTTATAATAATTTACTTTTTCCTCATCACAACACTAAAATAGTGATGATATATCATCTTACAGATGAGATCTGGGCACATTTTTTTACTCAGAGACAAGAGAATACTACTCAGAATAAAGAGTAGTAATCCTTAACACAGATTTATGTTTTAGGTGAGCAAATTTGCAGAAAATGTGTACATATTGACCAAATTCACATGATCTGTGAGTTGGTTGAGTCAGGAATTCAATCCAATAATCAGACCCTGTATCCTACATTAGTAAGTCTAGATCCTTCATTCTTAACTGTGAAAAGACACTTCTTGCTACACTTTATGTAGTGTTATAAAAGCTTCACACAATTATACTGAACACATATATGTAAACACAAATTCAGCTATTTTATTTTAATTAAGTTCTATTACTATGTGAAACTCAAGGAAATTGTACTGATAAATTTAATAATATCTAAATTATTTTTCTACAAACACTAAGGACTATGACACATGAGAACGACCTTCATATTCATACCAATTTGTTCCATGTACAAATATTACCAAACACTTATTTTAGCTTTTACTTACAGAATAGTCTTTGTGTAACCCACCAGGGTACATTAACTTATGAGTTACACATCTCTAGTCTATGGGGCAGTGTTAGAGTCCATTAAATCTTCTGTCAGTGAATTTCAAGCCTGGGGAATGGTATCTGAGTTCCAAGGAGTAATGATCATTTGGAAATTAACAACACTAAAGACCGACAACTCCAACACCTTAAACAATTAGAAAGCACCAATGTAAACTAAAGTGCCCTATGCTACTATTTTCTCTTCTGTATAATGTGAAAATTTTATTCATTTTTTAGACCACAACAACCATGTGAAGAAGAATCTCTTTCTAACATAATCACATGATGTTTAGGCTAAAAACATGCAAAGCATAAAACCATAGAATGTGTATTAATTATTCAATGATATTTTAATAAGAAAATAGTCTGCAATTTGAGGTAGAGTTTTAGAATGAAGAATTAATTTCAATATTCCATCTGAATATCTATATCCACTCAATCATCTAACAAACTCTGAAAAAATAGACAATGAAAAACATCTTTATGGAAAATGTTACTTGTAAAACATTAGCCTTGAGTGGTCATAAATACTTTAAAAATACGCTGATATATTTTACATATGATATATATTTATGCAACTAAAATATACAAAAAATTTTATAAGATAAAATAAATTAGCTGTGTTTTTATTTATTTGCATGGATGACTGAGATTTTCTGTCAAGCACAGCCAACGCTTAACTCTCTTTTTTTGAAAAAAAATTGCATGATAATTTTCTGTGCTCTAGCTAAATTTGTAGATGAAGATTGCAAGTTTTTAGCCTATACATCCATGTAGTGGTATATCTGTTTTAAGGAAATATACATCATAGGAGTCATTAATTTACCCAAATATCAGAGAAATAAATTATCTTAGGAAAGCCTCCACACTAAGTTAAATTGATCTAAACATGACCTCCATAAAACTCAGATAATATATTAACTATTTTAGATTTAGTTTATTATTTCTGATTATCCATCAATAACACTGATTTCATCAATAACACTGAACATAATATTAACCCTCACCAATAAAAAGTAGGTGATAAAGCACAGCTAGAAATTTGTCTATGACTAATTCAATATCATTACCCCTACTAATTTTCTTTTCCTTGCATTTGATATATATGATACATTAACAGTGAAGTCTCTAGTAGATTAGAGTTTCTTGTAAAAGACACTTCATTTATCTTGATGTTCATGCTTTCTTTTCTAATCTATTTGCCCTTGCCTAGATCCTCTCCTGACCCTCACCTTCAATGACAAACTCTATTCCCCAATGCACTTGATGTCATGTCTTCACTATTTACAGCCTTGACTGAGTAATCTCACTCTTTGTACTACTGATGCAAAGTATTACATGTAATGGATGTCATAAATTACATCTTAGCACAGACAAATAGAACCGATGCTTTTTGAATTTTCCAGAATAATTTCAGGACTTGACATTCCTCTGCCACTGCTGCAGATGAATGGGGCTTCAGCTTTTGTCTCCGTAGTCAAATGATTTCTGCCTGCACAAGGTCTGACAAGAGGTCCTCAATACATGCTCACTAGGAAGGAAATTTACTGCTATTCACTTGTGTATTTGTTTTATTTCTTATCAACTAATTAACTCTTCTTTATCATTTTTCCTATTTCTCAATCATATTAACGATGATAAGCTTTTTAATCAATACAATGATTATTGCTTTTCGTTAGAACGTGGCCCTGGAAGTATCTTACAATGTTTAGCATGGCAATGTGCACAAAACGACATGATAAATGCATATGACCTAATGAACTTTTATAGCAAATAGAAAAATTCAAGAAATCATATGTGTGTACACATAAGCATATATGCATGCTAACATGCACCACAGCATGTGTATTTCAAAAGCCACTTGTTTTTCATTAAATTCATTTTAGGCTTCTAAATAATTACTGAATCCAACACTATGTTTCAGGAAATCTCACAGTCTCACAGATAATTTGTGATATTTGCATATCTATTAATAATCTTTCCATTTTAAATTAATTTTTATTAATCGTTGAAGTCTTTTTCCAGATGTAAGACCTTAAACTAAAACTGTATCCCATCTTAATTCATCTTTGAAGCATTGCTAGATAAAGTGACCCAAATTATACACTGCATTCTGTCACCTCGCTAGAGTTCCAAGAGAGTATTTTGTTAGTTTTCATTTTTTTTAATGTAAAAAGATTGCCTGTATACCATACCTCACAATTCATCCACGAAATCAAATTAAAACTTTCAATTATTTAATTGGTCTATTATTTTATAGATTTTATCTTAGAGGGAAAAATTGTAAAGGGCAGCAAGTATTTACTACGGAAGGCATTTATCAAGCTAAATAGGCAAAGTGCTTCTCCAAAATGCTTAGTGCTTATTTCAGTTGGCATATATATTTAGACACAGATAGTTTAAGAGAAAGGTGGTACACATTTAATATAAGCTTCTAGTCAGTTGTTTAAAGAGTAAAAGCTAATTTGACAATGTTGTTGCTGCATAAGTAATAATTTGATCACATGTACACTCAGAAAGAGAGAGAGAGAGAGAGGTAGAATATGATAAAATTTTACAGTTAATGTGTTGTCAATACATTTAAACAGCAGGAAGACAGAGACAGAGACAAGAGACAGAGACAGAGAAAGAGAGGGGAAGTGCAAAAGTTAAGACAAACCATTTTGTATTGGAAAGGAATGGGAAAAAAGTGATTACCTGGTCAAACCATTTTATTACTTGTGATTGAGAAAAATGAGTGTTAAAAATCTTTTCATATTATATACAAAGTAATGCAGCAAGTGGTCAATCCTGGAATACATTGTAGTTCTGAAATAATTTAATGAACTCTTCAAGTAACCAATATGGAATAGATGACCAAGACCATTCCTTGCATTAATTTTTATAACTCTCACCTATTTTGGACATACATTCATATGACTTCCCATAAAAGCTTTTTTTTTTGAAAAAATGATGTTGTAGTTTCTAATTACAAAGAGATTACAATAATTGAATGCATTTTTAAATTTTATTCTTTTAATTATTACAGATACACAATAGTTGTACATAGGCTACATGTGATATTTTGATACAAACACACAATTACAATAATTAGTTTGGAATCATGTTCACATTTCAGTGTATATACTTTTGCTATTTAGTCTGAGTCACCTTAAAGGAGAGTGATAAAACTAAAGATAATCACTTCTCACTCACTGATGAGCTAAGTAAAACTCTTTTTCCTCAGCAAATATACATTAACTGTCACCTGTCCTGGAAGAGAGAACATGTCAAATTTAGCAAGTCATTTAGTCAATGCCTGAGTGAGGTTAGTATGGTGTGCTGAGGAAATAGGCACTACAGGCAGGTACAACTTTGTGTAATCTTGTCACTGCCACTGATCGGCATGAGGCTTTAAGGAAGATACTTAATCTTTATGAGAATCAATTTCTTTTCTTTTCTTTTCTTTTCTTTTCTTTTCTTTTCTTTTCTTTTCTTTTCTTTTCTTTTCTTTCCTTTCCTTTCCTTTCTTTCTTTCTTTCTTTCTTTCTTTCTTTCTTTCTTTCTTTCTTTCTTTCTTTCTTTCTTTCTTTCTTTCTCTCTCTTTCTCTCTTTCTTTCTTTCTTTCTTTCCTTCATTTCAGCATATTACGGGGATACAGATGTTTAGGTTACATATATTGTCTTTGCCTCACCCGAGTCAGAGCTTCAAGTGTGTCCATACCCCAGACGGAGTGCACTGTACCCATTAGGTGTGAATATACCCATTCCTTCCTTCCATCTGCCCAACACCAGATAAATGTTACTACTATATGTGCAATTTCTTAATCTTTAAAACACTCATTAGTTTATTACAAAAGTTAAATTAAGTTTATGTACATAAAGCCCTCAGCATAACTTAAAATATATTGAGAACTCAATAAATGGTAGAGATTATTGTTTTGTTATATTACAGTTTTATTATTATATTCCTCATCACTATATATATCTATATCTATATCTATATATATATTTTTTTTTTTTTTTTTTTGAGGCAGAGTTTCGCTCTATTGCCTAGGCTAGAGTGCCATGGAGTTAGCCTAGCTCACAACAACCTCAAACTCCTGGGCTCAAGTGATCCTCCTGCCTCAGCCTCCCGGATAGCTGAGACTATAAGCACATACCACTATGCCCGACTAATTTTTCTATTTTTAGTAGAGATGGGCTCTAGCTCTTGCTCAGGCTGGTCTCGAACTCCTGACTTCAAGCGATCCTACAGCTTTGGCCTCCCAGAGTGCTAGGATTACAAGCGTGAGCCACTGCACCTAGACCTCATCACTGTATTTTTTATAAAAATATTTCAGAGACCATGACAATATTTAATAATATTATAAAATCTTTGGATTCTCTTCCAAAATAATTTAAAACACACATACATGCACATAAACACACAAATTTTTACAAAACTTTAGAGAGTAGTTAGATCCATGAATCTCATGTGCTATGTTTAAAGAATTCTATTGACATTAGGTTGAGAGCCCCTTGTGCCAGTATACATTTTGACCATAGAAAAGAAGGTAATTAGAACATGAAAGACTTACATTAATATCATGAGAAGAGAGTGGAGGACTACTAATATAAGGTACCAAAAGATGACCAGTAAATCTGAAGATAGAGATCTCTAGAGAAAATAACATAAGATTAGGAACCAAGCAGACACAGGCTCAATGTGAATGCTAGAATATGATTTCAATGTGGATATACACATAAATGTCACTTAGAAATGGCATGGTAGTCAGTAGATCCCTGAACAACCAAATGATATCCCTGATCAAGTATTTCTTCCCATGAAGATCCTGAGGAAAATGTATATGCAGATCAATGATGGGGTCAGGTAGAAGGGAAGAAGGCACTCCTTTGTAATTATTCTAGGGTTCACCCCCAAATCTTAAAAGGGCATTCTAGTGAGCTGGGCTTCACTAGACTCTTACCCACCCTCCTTCCCTGGGGCATGTGTTGTAAACTTGAATGAACACAGGCTGTTTTCCTCAACTACAAATAACCAACACTCAGGATCATGAATCTTGCCACTGTAGTTCTAGAAACTACATAATTAAATGTGAGAAAATTGCCAAGAAAATGAAAGAAGGAGAAAGTAAATGGAAGTATTCTTTTCTTAATTCCCAGAGGCTGCTGTTCCAGGAAATAAGTCCAAGGACTTCTTAAGTCAGAAATAAATTTCAGATGAAGATATTTGTCTGCTTAGGATGCTGTTTTCTTTGCTCCATTTTTGTTTGTTTATTAGCATTTTCATGATATATTAGATGTGAGGTGATTAAGCACTGCATGCAGTTTATTTCCTTGGCTGAGTTGGTAGAGAAAAAAGGCCGCATTGGATCCATACATGCTGATCTTTCAACCCCTTTGAATTTCCTATCCTTAACAATCTTGACCTCATTTGGGTCCTCAAATTTACAGAACATTACTTCTTTTTAGCTGCAAATCCTCTTGCCCTTTAATCTGATCCAATATTTTAGCTAAATGAGGAAATTTAGAAAAAGAGATGGAAGGAGGCTTAAATTCACCCTTAAATATTCTAGTTCATCTAACTTCTTAGCAATGAAGGCTTAAACAAATATTTTAGCTTTATATATTAAAAACTAAAGAATATACTACATGCTGTACGTCTATGCCATCGAGTCGTGATGAAATTAATAATGTCTCATGTAAGGTCAGGCTCTAATACACATGTTAACTTCAATTTGACTTTTTTTTCCTTAGCGTGATTTTTTTCCTACATGTTTCAAATATGAGAACAGGTTCTAGAGTGGTGGCTAACAGGTATCATGCTATTGAAGTATAGACAAAAGACTACATGAATAATGAGAATCAATTGTATATATCAATATAGATATAAGTATAGGTAAAAGTACAAATATAGAGGAAGATACATAATCGATGTGTGTGTGTATATATACGTATTTTCTAGATTTGTGAGTTCACTCACTAATCTTTTTTTTTTTTTGTAACCTCAAAATTAATGCTTACAGTGTTCTCAAGGTCATTTGCAGACATTCAGTTCACTTTAAGTCACTTGTCAGCACTTCCCCAACCAAGGTCGATTTAGGCAAAGCTCTGACTTACTGTTTCAGTTCCCATGTAGAGATGACCGAGGGTGGGGATAGTAGGAGGAAGTGCAGCATAAAGCAAGAAGCTCTGGTTCTTGGACAGAGTGGGGAAC
>CAUYRT010000752.1:0-105914 GCA_963574885.1 Lepilemur ruficaudatus
AATTAATTTCTTTCTATTAGTAGTAGAGACGGGGTCTCGCTCTTGCTCAGGCTGGTCTTGAACTCCTGACCTTGAGCAATCCACCCGCCTCGGCCTCCCAGAGTGCTAGGATTACAGGCGTGAGCCACCGCGCCCGGCCGAAATGGTTCATCTTTATGTCGTGACAGCAAAGAAAGGCAAGTTTCGAGATGATTTCTCTTCTGACAGTTGTTTAAGTCATTCATTTATCCAGCTTCTTTACCTTGCCTGTTTGTTTCAAATGGTCCCATATTGTTGGAATAGTAACGTCGAACCTTGCTGCTAATTCACGCGTATGTTGGGATGGATTCGCTTCCATCTCGCTTTCAGCTCATCATTATCCACCTTGGTCTCAGGTCACCCACATGGCTCATTTTCAAGATTAAAATCACCAGAATAGAACTTCTCAAACCATCGACGTACACTGTGTGTTCATCAGCCACATCCTTCCCAAACACTTTGTTGACATTTTGAGCTGTGTGCGCTGCATTGGTTCCACAGTGGAACTCATATGCTGAAATAACATGAATTTTTGACTTATCAATGGTTTCGTAAAAGTTGCTCTTAAAAAATTTTGAAAGATAATCCCAAACCAAAATGTGCATCTGAAAGACAGAGGATGTACCTTCACAATAAACATAAAACAAGAAGTGTCAAGGTGAAATGTCAGAGGTATCAACTGTCAGAATCAGGACGTAGGGAAGTCGGATAGTCCATACTTCCCCAGACCACTGGGGAAACTGCAGAGACCTGGGTTTGCCTCCCAGGGAGGCCCACGTGCAGCTTTGCATACGCAGCTTCTTACCAGACACCATTTTGGGCAACACTGGTTACAGCTGTAAAAGCATTTAACAAAAATTAAACAAAAATTTAGTGAGATTTAAAATTCCATCTCAGAATTTGGATGTGAATCTCTTAGGTGTGGGTAAGATTTTGTGACTTTTTGTTGCAGTGATTGGACATTGTGTTTATGTGTTGTATCCATCCCATCCTCTATCTCTTTGAGAGGACATGGCACCCTTTGTGGACGTCCATATTCAGCTTCAGCATCCTTCCTGCAGGTAGGTGTGGGGGGAGGAGTTCTAGAGCCACCTTTGAGTTTACTGTGAGGTTGGACTATATGATGTTTGCTTGCCTTGGTTCCCTGAGAATGGGTCACATGGATAAGTCCTTGCCTTGCCCAGCTGAGGATGGGGCCTTTCCCTCTCACATATACCCCTCCTGTGGGTGGAGAGGAGCGCCCAGCCTCGGGGCTATGGACCACATGGGCCAGGAAACAAACAGTTGTTCCCTTTCCCTTCCAGAGTCATGCTGTAGCTGGCTCTGTTAGGGTCTTCTGGTGACAGGGTGACTCTCAAAGCTCTATAACCCAGAGTCCAATGGAGGCCTAAGCTGAAGGGCCTGGGGAGGGTGTCCCCATGAGGCCAGGCCTGGCACACCAGAACCAAGGCCCAGCCAGGCTGGCTGTCTTTGCGCCTGAGTCGGGAGAGCTGCTTGACTCAGGCCAGAGTGGGAGCTTTGACCTGTCCCCAGGTCGGTCCCCTGGTTCAGGGCTCTGAAGGGTCAACTTTGCGGAGTGGACCTGAAGTGGGGAGGGGGCCTGCCCTGTGGGAGTCTGTGGGCCAGGGCTGGCCAGGGAGGCACCAGGCAAGTCCGCCTGTCATTTCTGCAAGTGGGAAGTCCACCCGGATGACCTGCCCAGACCCCCGCATGAGGCTGAAGGTGGCAGGTCACACGTCCCTGCATGTGCTGAGAGGTCCTGCTGCAGGCGGCTGGACTCAGGGACATGATGCAGGCACATGCACACACATGGGCGCCCTGAGGCAGTGATCCAAGGCCCACCCTGCAAGTGTGAGCAAGAAAACGCTGAGTGTCCTTTCCCTCTTGCCATTGCCGGATGCTTTCCCAGCTGCTGGTCCCAGGCCTCTCCCCAATCCCATTTCACTCTGGGGACACCACCAACCTCCTGGCCTTTCAGGCTGGTGGCCTCCACTTACTCTGCACCCTCCCAGCCAACCCTTCCCCTGGTGCAGCCCTGCCTGGCGAGATGTGGGAGCACCCTCGCCTGGCTCTCTGTGCTCCGCCCAGCCTCCTTCCCCCTACACGGCCCACAGGGTGGCCAAGTCAGACCCAAACCTGTCCTGGGCTCACCTGGACACAGCAGGAGTAAGCAGGGAAACTGAATCACAGAATAAATCTTCCTCTGCCAGGCAGGCTGAGTGACTTTGGAGTGCCAGCCCCACTGTTTATTGGATATGGGATCTTGGGTGCATTTGGGAACTTCTCTGGGCCTGGGTTCTCCCTCTGTGAACTGGGGGATAGCTCCTGACCTCCCCTGGGGTGGTGAGGATTGCAAAGCAGGTTTGCTAATTACCAATCCCAAGAGAGGACTCCCACTGCTTGGAGAATAGCAAAGACCATCACATGCCAACCACAAGAACAATAGTCCATATAGTTCTGCCCACAGCATCCTGGCTACTGTCCGGGTCCGCCATGCACTTCCTATTTGAGTCTGGTGAGACACACACTCACACACAAATTACACAGAGACTGTGTTTGTTACAAATAGGCAGCAAAGGAAGAAGTCTTGGATCCACTGTAAGCCAGTCCCCCAAAGCTCTGGAAAGCTGCCTAGGGCAGATGAAATCCTAACTGTGCATGCCTCACTTTGCATTGCAGCTGAGAGACCCTGAAAAGCAGCCCACCCTGGGTTAAACACCTCAGGGGCCGTGTGACTCACTGGGCAAAGCTCTGATGACGCCCTGCTTCCAGGGGAGCGAGGAAAGCCACTGTCCAGGACAGTCCCCCATCTCAGGCTGTTACCTTCTGAGCACAATCCGCAGTTATTCTTGAGAACTCTCAAGAGAGAGG
This sequence comes from Lepilemur ruficaudatus, assembly GCA_963574885.1. Lineage (NCBI taxonomy): Eukaryota > Metazoa > Chordata > Mammalia > Primates > Lepilemuridae > Lepilemur > Lepilemur ruficaudatus. Next base: position 2,890 of record CAUYRT010000752.1, read on the forward strand.
AGAGAACTGGGTTGGTCCAAGGCCACCCGGAGAACATGCTGCAGGGATTACCTGAGTTAGATGATGTATATGCTGCTCTTACAGGAGACCTGCCAATGGTCATATTTGTGATTGAATTGTGCTCAGGTCATACCCACCAATTCTAGGACTTCCTGGACCTCCTGAGTCCTGGGCTGAAGTGGCTGGCTATCTTGGCAGCACCCTGATGGAGTGTGCTGGGGACACACTGTGTGGGCAGGGTTGAGGGGACCACAGGGATACTCCTCGTGGTGGGCACAGGGAGGGCAGGTACCCAAGTCCTCAGAGAGAGCAGGGTGGGTGGGGCTGGCAGGAGCTGTGGCTGGTGGGGGAGGGGAGAAAGATCCCTGCTGAAGCCATGGCAGGCAAAGGACAGGAGGAAGGACTGTCCCACCCCCAGTCTCCTGCCAGGCATCCAGCAGGCGTCCTGCTGACCGGGCATGCCATCCTCAGCCTGAGGGGCCCCAGCACAGGGTGGAGAAGGAAGGTGGATGGGCTGCGCCAGGCCAGTAGTATCTAGGCACCATAGGTGGGTGGGACAGTAGGGCTGCTGCATGGGGCGACCGGAGTGTGTCCTGTCTGGGGCACCAGACTCCCTGAGGGGTAGCCAGTGGTGCTGCCATGTCAGTGGGGCCTTGACATGGCAGCCCCCAGGACATCCTGCTGTGGATGAGGCCCACACTGGGGATGGACATGGGTCATAGCTGCACAGGGACACCAGGTCTGGGTCAGTGTTTGGAGGCAGTGAGCTTTCTGACCCTGGGGACCTGTTGTCCCGCCGTGGTGAGTAGGTTTCCTTGACAGTCAGTCATGGCTTGGGCAGCTTCCTGTGCCTAGGGCTGAGGATCAGCCGTGGGGGAGCAGCCGAATTCGGATGCCCCAACCAGAGGCTTTTCTCTAGCTTCTTTGTGATGTTCTTGGATTCCTGCTGTTGGAGCAAGGAGGCCAAGGCTTTCTTGGACAGCTGGTCCAGGAGAGTAGGGCCCAGCGTGGCACCTTGAGCATCCAGCCCTCACCCCTGAGCTCTCCAGCATCTGTCTAGCTGGAGTCCACATGTGGCCACCACCTCCTGGGGATCTGCTGAGATCTGGAAGGCAAACCTATGGGGGTGCTGCTGAGTGTTGGGGGCAGTGGGGAGCAGAGACCTGGCCGCATGGGGTTTTCAGAGCCCAGCTTGTGGCCCAGGGATAGTTGCTGGGGGGAGGGAGGTAGGGGTGCAGGACTGGGTTCCACTCCAGCTGGGCATGCTTGGGGGCAGTGGCTGGTCATTTCTGGTCTGGCCATGCTGCCTGTCCTTCCATCTGTCCTGCCCCCCTGTCCCACCACCTGCCTGCTCCGGTCTTCCTCCTCTGGAGCTTGCCCAAGACTGTGATGCTGCTGTCCTGGACTGACAAGGTATCCTTTTAAGGTCCTCCAACTGCAGTATTTACGTCATATCTGGGAAGCAAGGGTATAAAAGGGATCCAGGCCTGGCCTCTCCCACCCCTTCCCTTTCCCCACATAGATGCCTCCCGGCCTTCAGCGATGTGACCTTGGTTATTAGTTACCTTCTTGAGTTCCAGCCTCCTTGTCTGGGTCAAAAGTATCGTATAGGACGACCTCACAGAGGGCTCTGATGAGCAGTGCTCTGTGCAGGGCTGGGGGCCCCCTCCTTCCAGGGCAGCTCATGATGGCCAGGCACTGGGAGCCATCGGAACTGCTGGGAGACACTGCAGGGTCATCGTATGCAGGGCTCAGATGGGGGCCGGAGGGCAGGGCCTGGGCTCTGTAGTGTACTACAGCTCTCCTGCCCTCTGTGTCCAATCTGCAGCTCCCACCTGCAGCCACATCCTGTGATAAGGACCAGGTGTTGAATGAATTAACAATTTCATCAACTTCACAAAATTAGCTCTGAATGAGTCAATTCTGCTTTGTACTTTTGAACTTATTTAGGACTGCTTTGTTATTGCATATTTTCCCTTGCCTTTTTTGAGGATACTTGTTCAGTTGTCATCTAATTTCCTAAACTAAATGTTTTTTTTTTTCCTGGGCTTTATTTCTGACTTTTCTTTTTTTTTTTTTGAGACAGAGTCTCACTCTGTTGCCCGGGCTACAGTGCCGTGGCATCAGCCTAGCTCACAGCAACCTCAAACTCCTGGGCTCAGGCGATCCTCCTGCCTCAGCCTCCCGAGTAGCTGGGACTACAGGCATGAGCCACCATGCCCGGCTAATTTTTCTATATGTATTTTTAGCTGTCCTATTAATTTCTTTCTATTTTTAGTAGAGATGGGGTCTCACTCTTGCTCAGGCTGGTTTCGAACTCCTGACCTTGAGCAATCCACCCGCCTTGGCCTCCCAAAGTGCTAGGATTACAGGCGTGAGCCACCACGCCTGGCCTATTTCTGACTTCTTTTAACAGTGAAAACTTTAACTGCTGTAATTTGAGAAAATATTGACATGGTATGATTTTAAAAGACATTCCTACTGGGTTTTAGTTTATTCTTTTATAATTTTTATTTCAAAAATTTTAACAAGGTAAGGCTGGGCGCCTGGTGGCTCACATCAATCCTGGCATTCTGGGAGGCTGAGGTGGGAGGATTGCTTGAGGCCAGGAGTTGGAGGTTGCAGTGAGCTATGATGATGCCACTGCACTCCAGCCTGGGTGACAGAGTGAGACTCTGTCTCTCAGAAAAACCCAACTTTAACAAGGTGAGTAGTTCTTCCTATTTATATCAATTGATTCCTTTTATTGTGGACATTTTACTGAGGGACACTTAAATACTTAAAATTTAATTTTAAAATGTTGCATAAGGCTGGCAGGTTTCTGAACGTTAACTCCTCTCACTCATCAGTCCTGGCTGCAAACTGACTGGAGGGTGAGCCCAGAGCCCGAGGGGTTAATTTCGCTCTAAGTCACAAGCAAGTTGAGATTATAATTGTTTGCTTCATACACTGCATATTTAGAGTTGGAAATTTAGTGTCAAAATTTTCCTTTTAGATTCTATTAATCAGAAAAAATTACATTTTGTGAGTTGTGTTCATTCATTTCCTGGGACCTCTGCCTGGAGGTGTCACCTCTCATGGCCCTGGGGTCTGGGGTGCTTTTGATTGAGGACATGAGGGACACACAAGGAACTTTGATTTCTTCCCTCTGAAATACGTCCTGAGGGGCTGGAAAGCAGCTCAGGGCAGGCCTTTTGTGTTTCAGCAATACTTGTTCTTTTTCCCTGAGTTCTCTTAATTTCTTCTGGTGTGTGTGTGTGTGTGTGTGTGTGTGTGTGTGTGTGTGTGTTTACAGCTCTCTCTTCAATAATGATCACCACCTTTGAAGGTCTGGTTTGAAGGTCTTTAAGTTAATGAAATAGAGGTCAAACCAGAGGGGGTGCTGAGCAGGCTGGCTGCCGTGCCCTCTCGCTGGACAGTGTGACGCAGGTTTGGAGAATGTTATCACTCAGGGTTGGTGTTGGGTGGTGGGAACGTTGGCGCCTGTCCCATTCCCAGGGTGCAGGAGGGGTTGGTTTCAGACCTGCTGTTGGGACGCCCCTTTCCCACCAACATTCAAGCAGTCATCCTGTCGGAGCACACAGGTCATAGACATCACAGTAGTTTCCCCCAAATCAGAGAGGGCCACAGTGGCATGGAAGGTCATGTATGCTGAGCGTTTGCTCAGAGGTGATTAACTGCTGCCACGTCCAGGCCCAGAGCCCAAGGGGCGCTGTCTGGGTGGATGGCGGCCCACAAGGTGTTTTAGGGAGGCTCTAGCCAGCCCCGAGAGCAGCGTCCTGAGAGTTGTAACAAACCCATAATGTCGGTTTTACTTGGCGGCTTCACTAGATGAGCACCATGGCGCGGCACAGGCGAAGACACAGCAGCAGGTCTGCTCGCTTGGGGCCCTCCTTAGTGGATGCGGGAGCTGCAGGTCTGAGGTGAGTGCTGCTTCCAGCCTGCTCCTGGCTGGTCTGCAGTAGGTCTGCACCAGCTTCCTCGGGCAGTCATGACAAAGTACCCCAGACCTGGCAAAGTAAACAGCAGAAATGTATTGTCTCACAGTCCTGGAGGCCTGAAGGCTAAGACTAAGGTGTGGGCAGGGCTGGTTCCTTCCAAGGACTCTCTGCTTGCTTGCAGACGGCTGCCTTCTCCCTGTGTCCTCACATGGTTGTTCTTCTGTGTGTGTGTCTGTGTCCCAATCTCCTCTCCTTTGAGGACACCAGACATATTGGATTAGGGCCCAACCTCATGATATGACCTCTTTAAAGATCCTATCTCCAGATACAGTCACATTTTTAGGTCATGGGGTTAGGGCTTCAATGTATGAATTTGGGGGGGACACAGTTTAGCCCATAGTAAGAGCACAGTGAATCCACCCCATCTGGCCCCACAAGCCAGCCCTGCCAGCAAGCAGGCCTGGGCAGTGTGATCCGCCCACTGACCCCTCAGCTTAGGAGGACCTAGCCAAACCCTGTGGACTGTAGTCAGGGAGGCTCTACTGGGGATGATGGGGTGAAGGCCACAAACTGGGCCCCATGGGTACCTGGGACCCCTGAGCAGCTTCAGTGTTTTCAACCTCTGAGCTTGTGCTTTCCTGGGAGCATCGTGGCATGAGCACCCTTCTCTCCTGGATACCCGGTGTTTGGTAATGTTCTTTTCCAGTGGGCAGCTTTGTGCAGGTGGGGCAGGGAGGCGAGTGGAGTGTTGAAGGCATGTGGCCTGGGTTAAGACGAGCTCACCCCTGTCTCAGGGCTGCGGGCCGCACGGGAGCTGCTGAAGTGGTGCAGGCTCAGCCCTGTCTGGTGGCAGGCTGTCCAGCCCAGCGGCTCAGACCACAAGGACAACCCGAGCTCAGGTGGTCACCACCTGACAACTGCCTGAGCACTGGGGTCCTGGAGGTGGAAGGCCACAAGCACAGCTGCGTTTGATCTCATTGCAGACACCAGTTCCTTGGTGGCTCTTCTCCATGGGGTGGCAGGATGTGGCACCTGCATCTCACCTGCCTACAAGCGTGTGGTCAAACCTGTGAGATTTCTGCTCTAAAGCAGAAGGTGGAGTCCACCTTCCCGAGTGGCACCTTTCCTCCAGCTGGCACTAAAGCTAGTAGCCTCAGTTAGCAGCTGAGAGTCGTCCGGTTCTGATGATTCTGTCTTCATAGGGTTAAGACAGGATGGGGTGAGCACGGCCTGCGAGGGATGGAAGTCTCCTGCAGAGAGATGGTGGAGAAGTTTGAAATGATGCCTCTGTGATTATACTTGAGGAGGACGGCCCTGGGTGCTGGGCTCTCAGTGTCATTCCCATGGTGTTGCTGCCTTGCTCCTGGGTAGAGAGCTGCGTATGCTTAAAACCATACAGTGCCTTCTCAGTGGGGTGGCCCTTGGCTGGCCACAGGGCTGAATGTGGCCCCCAGACAGGCTTTGCTTGTCCTGGGCTCTCTTTCTTCTTCCTTGAGCCCTTCCACAGGGTGAGCGTGCCCTTTTCTGTCCTCCACTGGCCCTACTGCTCCCTCAGTCTTCCTGCCTCCTTTTTGTTGCCTGCCCGGCCCTGAAGGCATGAGCCTGCACCCAGGTGGGGGGCAGTTAGAGAGAGTTTCTGGTCCTTTACCAGGCTGACTTTGCCCCTTCCCCAGCTTCTACCCTAAAGCCCTGAGGAGGCCCCAGGACAGATAGGACCATGAATGCAGGGAGAGGGGTATGGGGCAGCATGGCAGGGGCATGACTCTGGGGCTGAGGGACACCAGCCTACTCCACACTTCCCACTCCAGGCCCCAGGCTGATCACATGTGCATACATGCATGTACTTTCATGCACACATGCACACCCTGGCTTTCACAATGCTCACACACACAGATGCTTGGCATGCACATGTGTGTATACACGTGTGCATGCGCACAGTGTACATATTCACACTCACATAGTCATGCACACATGTGCACTCACACACGTACACACTCATGTGCTCACACGGTAGTTGTTTGCAGTCTCTCCATAGCAAGGAGGAGGGAATGTGTGGGTGAGCTGAGGGGACATGCGGGCAGTCCATGGAGGCTCAGTCCCCTCCTTGGTCCATGGTGGAGTGGGTGACAATCTTGGAGCCTGTGACGGGCAGGGCTTCATGTGCAGCTCCACGGCCACTGTCAGCCTTTCACACACCTGCGGCATTGCTGAGCCTTCTCCTCTGCTAGCCAAGCGGGGGCCCTTGGTGACTGGGGGCACTTGGTGTGAATATGTGAATGTGAGGTCTGTTTATAGGGGGCAAAGTTTTTGGTGCCAGGACAAAGACTGATTCTGAGTTACTCCCCGGGCGGGTTTGGGCATGGCCCTCATGGTGCCCTCTTTCTCAGAGCAGAGATTTAGGTCCCTGGTGGCAGCATCTTTAGTGCCCTAAATTCAGTGCCTGGCCTGTTTGCTGGGCCAGATGGTGTCTTGTCAGCAAGCAGTGGTCAGGGCTGTAGGAACAGACGGAAGGGACTGTGAGGGCCTCAGCCCAGCTGGGACACAGCCTGGGTCTGTCCCGCTCCCGGCAGCGTCCCTGGTCTAGCCAGCTCCTGGCAGAGTGGGTTCTTTGAGCATCCATCAGGTGAATGAGTGAGTGAACAGAGGGCTCTGCCGTGGCCTCCTGCAACAAGTCCTGGGGAGCTTCTTTCAGCTCTCAGCCTGCCTGTCACACGTCCATCTGGCCAGTCACCGCAGCTGGACTGCAAGACGCTGCGGCAGGCCCTGCGCTATCCCCGTCTGTCTGGGAACTGTAAGGATCTGAGCAGCCCCCAGCCTTTCGGGGTCTCCTCTCCAGGGCTCTGGGCCAGTATGTCAAGCTGCCCAGGAGAGTCAGGACTGGTGGACTCTGGCGACCGTGGACAAGGTCTCGTAGACGGGAGGGGTGGACGCCAGAGTGAATTGAGGAAACAGGCTCGACTTGAGCAGGCAATTGAAAGAAAAAGGAAATTGAAAATTATGAAAAGAAGCTCCCTTATTATATTTAACAAACTGTAGGTGATAAGCACAACCATGTGCTAATTCTTAGGGAGAACCAAGAGTGAATCGTGTCAATTTTGTGCCTTGTGTGTGCACACGTGTGTATGTATGTAACATTGCCAGCAAATTTGAACGCGTGTGATTTGGTGTATTTCCCTCTCCTTTGTCATTCTCTGTGTGATTATGAAAAGTGCCTTTTTATAAAAATATTTTCGAGGCCTTCATCACTTTTCCAGTGGGCTTCTCTTACTCCTTGGAACTCATATCCAAGGGAACAAGCAAAGGCCCCGAGGCAGGTGTCCTTGCTGTGTGTAGGACAGAGAAGGTGGTGGGGCTGGGCAGAGTGGGCTGGGGTTGGGGGTGAGGGCGCCACGGGCTGAAGGAGGGGGCAGGGAACCTGGATTCTCTGCCTGAGGGTGGCGATTGCACGTCAAGACCCAGGATCGGAACACCCTGTGTATTTGGTAGGAGGGGAGCCTCTGAGTTTAAGGTTTCCTGCCACAAAGCACTGGCATTTCCTGGCATTTGGAAACTGGGCTGAGAGGCCTGAGAAGTTTCTGGAGAATAGGGAATGGCAAATTGTCAATCATTCTTCATTTAAGTGGAGTAAAATATTGTGTTACTCTGGGCTGCTTCTTTTAGTGACTGTCTTTGTCATCTTAGTTTAGTTTTGTGAATAAACCATCTTCCCTAGAGCTGATGTCCCCATCCTGACGGCTGGGAGCCACTCTTCTGAGCCCTCTTCTGTGGGCTCTCCGCCAATGGGGGTTTGAGGACCTCGGCCCTGGGGTGGAGCCAACAGTCTGGCTTCCCCAGAGCCTCTGGCAGCTTTCTACAAGGGGGACACCACCATGGGGGGGACAGAGAGGGACCTGGGATGCCAGGTCAGGGGGCAAGCAGGCGGTCTCAGCCGAGCCTTAGCTGCGTCCCCACAGGTCCTGGCATGGAAAGCTGCTGGGAGAGCCACTGCTGCTCAGGGTGGAAGGTCTGGTGACAGGCCACCGCTGACGCCCACTCCAGCTGCCCTCAGGCAGTGGGCTGGCTGCGCACTCACACTCCAGCCCCTTTCTCCCACAGAGGTCGGACCCGCAGCTGCTTGCCCGATTCTACTATGCAGATGAGGAGCTGAACCAGGTGGCCGCGGAGCTGGACAGCCTGGACGGGCGCAAGGACCCCCAGCGGTGCACGCTACTTGTCAGCCAGTTCCGCTCCTGCCAGGTGAGCTGCGACGTTGGGAGGGCAGGAGGCCCGGGTGGGCTTGGACAGAGTGTCTGCCCTCCACTGACCAAGGGAGGCTTTGTCACCTGCCACATCCTATGGGACGTTCTCAGGGCTGACCTAGGCCAGGCACTGGAGAAAGCAGAGCAGGAGGAGGGCTGTCCTGGCTGCACAGCGTGGGGTAAAGAGCCAGGCTGGAAGTGGCCAATTGCACGGGACATGCAGGAGAGCAGAAGGGGTTGGGAGCAGGCAGTGCTGAGCCAAGGAGAAGGGCTGGGCCTGCCCGGGGCTCTGCATGCCCAGGCGGGTTCACTGCGGCAGTCGCGCTCTGCTGCTGACTCACGGTGCTACCGGCTTCTGCTGCATAATTCAGAGATGGCCCTGGAAGCTGCTGCTAAAAATATCTCAGCCAAGGTTTTCTTCTCAGCGTACCAAACATTCATGAGGCATTTCCCCCCAACAACAGCAAGTGGCATGGTGCAGAATTTTGTCAAGTGATAATCAGGATTTTTCACAAAGTTCCAGAATGTTCTCCGTGTATTCTGCTCACGGGTCTTGCTGGATCCTTGCTGCTCTGGGAGGTGGGGGTGACACGTGCTCATCCAACAGGGGAGCCCACTGTGCATCACTGTGGTCCTGAGGGTCCCACCCTCTGCGGCCTCCTCAAGGTAGCCACACTGGTGGCACCTGGCCTGGTCCTGCTCCAGTGGGGCCTCAGCAGCGTTAGAAACCCGTTTGTGGCCAGGACGGCTCTCTGGCCATCTCAGGCTTTGGGTTTTTTTTAAGCAGTTAAGAGGCAGCCTCCTCACCGCATGTCTATTCAGATGTTCATACAAGCGTCTTGGGCACCGGTGCCTCCGCAGGCCTAGGAGCTCACACTGAGAACTGCCCTGTGAGAAGGGTCCGGAAGGGAGTGACTTAAGTACACATGTTCTTCTCCTTGTTGCTGGGCTCTATGAAGGGACCGTGAGGGCGTGGAGATTGCCAGACCACTCAGCATCATCTGACTCAGGGTGGCTGCTTCTTCCTCGATGCTCTCTGTCCACTCGGCTCCAGGACTCGCCCCTGCTTGCCTCCTGCCCCAACGGTCACTTCTGCTGTGGCTCCTTTGTGATCCTCCTTCCCCACCCACTTATGTTTTGGTCCTCACTCTCTTCCTGTGCCCTCTGTGGCAGCCTCCCACTGCTCCTGGCTGTGAGCACCGTCTATGCTGACCACCCCCGGTGACCCTCTCAGCCTCTCCTCCTCCCAGCTCCAGTGTGCTCCCCAGCACTCCTCCCAGCTCCACTGGGGACGTCTCAGCTGCTCAGACCCAATGTGCCCAGAATTAACCCTAGTCCAGTTGACCCTTGAACTGGATTTGAACTGCAAGGGTCCACTTATACATGGATTTTTTCCAACCTAACACAGTTCGAGGGATGCAAAACCCACGTAGAGAGAGGGACAACTTCTCCTGTGTGTGGTTCCACAGGGCTGACTGCGGCACTCAAGTGTGGGCAGGTTTGGATATATGCAGGCGGTCCTGGAACCATCCCCTGTGTGTACCTAGGGGTGACTATATTTCATGTCTTTTCATGATGTTATAAATGGCATTACTTTTTAAATTTCAATTTTCAGTTGTTTGATGTGAATACATGGAAAAACAGTCGACTTTTATATATTGATCTTGTATCCCAAAACCTTTCTGTAGGAATATAGATAAAAACAGCTTTTCCTAGTGTCTCTCCTCACAATCACTCAACACTCTATGACCAGATGTGGGGGTTTTCCACACATCAAGCAATCCAGCAGACACCAGCTGGGAGTCCTTGAGTTCACCTCAGTTCTGACCCTACCTACCTGGCTGAGGGCTCAGTCCCACAAGACTGCCCCCACTTCAAATACAGTCACAAGCCCTGGTTGTGGCTTGTGTTTCTGACCAACTGGCTATAAGTCGGGGTTCTCATGACCCTCTTTGGGGGTTTGACTAATTGGCTAGAGCAGCTCACAGAAATCAGGGAAGCTATTTATATTGACCAGTTTATTAATAAAGGATATGGATGAATAGCCAGATAGAAGAGAGGCACAGGACGAGGTCTAGAAGGGTCCCAAGGGCAGGAGCTTCTCTTCCTGTGGAGCTGGGGTACACCACCCTCTTGGCAGGCAGGTGTGTTTGCCAACCTAGAAGCTCTCTGAACCTAGTCCTTTGGGTTTTTACGAAGGTTTCATTAAGTAGGCACAATTGATTACATCTTTGGCCCTTGGTGATCAACCCAACCTTCAGCCCCTCTCCCCTCCCCAGAGTTTGGGGGGTAGGGCTGAAAGTCTTTTGAGAAACCAGCTGTCACCAGTCACCAGTCGTCACGTTACCATACAGAAGACACTCATCGCTCCAGAGATTCCAAGGGTTTTTAGGAGCTGTGTGTCTGGCCGGGCATGGTGGCTCGCGCCTGTAATCCTAGCACTCTGGGAGGCCGAGGTGGGAGGATCGCTCAAAGTCAGGGGTTCAAGACCAGCCTGAGCAAGAGCGAGACTCCATTCTCTACTAAAAGTGGAAAGAAATTATCTGGACAACTAAAAATATATAGAAAAAATTAGCTGGGCATGGTGGTGCATGACTGTGGTCCAAGCAACTCCAGAGGCTGAGGCAGGAGGATTGCTTGAGCCCAGGAGTTTGAGGTTGCTGTGAGCTAGGCTGATGCCACGGCACACTAGCCAAGGCAACAGAGTGAGACTCTGTTTCAAAAAAAAAAGAAAAAAAAAAAAAAAAGGAGCTGTGTGTCTGGAAATGGGAAGAAGACCAACTATATATTCTACAATATCATACTTTCTAAGTTTACTTATTCTGACAACATTTTTTGTAGATTCCATTAGATTTTTTTGCATAGATGATCATGTTTTTTGCAAATAAAAATATCTTCACTTCTTCCTTTACTATCTGGATGCGTGTGTGTATGTGTGTGTGCCTATGTGTGTGCGTGTGTGTGTGTGTGTGTTTGCCCTGTTGCACTGACTAGAAATCTGGTACAATGTGTTGTATATGACAGTTATGGCGTCACAAAACCAATGGTAAGCTGTGTCAAGCTGCCAAAAGTTTGAATCCCATGCTAATACATATATTCAGGCTTCTCACCATAGCTGTTCTTAGAGTTACAATTATCTGTCACTGAAAGAAACTTTGGGCTCATCTGGTCCAATTCTCTTATTTCATGAATTAGAATACTAAATCCACTCAGACTAGGTGCCTCGTCTATAATCATATGCAATAAGCAGAAAACAAGGGGTCATTTGCCGGATGCCATTGCAGTAAAAGGTCAGGTTGGTTTGAACTTTTGGTGTATCAGAGAATGATAGAAGGCACATTATTTTAGTTCCCTGGTCGAAAGAGGATAATAGAACCAGCTGGATATCACAAACATGTCAAAACGATCAAAGATAGAATTTGGCCCTGCTGTTAATGAAAATAGATTTTAAAAAAACACACAAGAGATCAGCTACACTACTGAGAAAATGCGGAAGCCCTGTCAGTGGCTTGTAGTCCTCACTGAGCAGCAGATAGATGCCAGGCCCCAGTCCCAAAGATTCTGCCACATGTGGTCCAGGAGAAACCTCAGCATATGTTGTGTGATTTTTGAATGTTAGAAAAAATTACCTCTGCAATCCTGGGATAAATCACTTGTTCATGACACATTGTCCTTTTTATGTATTGTTGAGTTTAATTTTCTAAAATTTTGTTAAGAATTTTTGGATTAATGTTCATGATGGATATTGGTCCATAGTCTTTGTCTGATTTTGGTATCAGGATGTTATACTCATAGAAGAGTTGGAAAGTATTCTTTCTTAAAAAAATTTTTTTTTGATACAGAGTCTTGTTCTGTCCTCAGGGCTAGAGTACAGTGGCATCATCATAGCTCACTGCAACCTCAAACTCCTGGAGGAGTAGATGTGATCACAAGCATGAGCTACTGTGTCCAGCAGACGTTGTAATTTTCATCTCTAAGAGATCAATGTATGTCCTTTTAATTTTGTCATTGTCTCTGCTAAACTTTTTTTTTTTTGAGACAAGTCTCACTCTGTTGCCCAGGCTAGAGTGCCGTGGTGTCAGCCTACCTCACAGCAACCTCAAACTCTTGGGATCAAGCGATCCTTCTGCCTCAGCCTCCTGAGTAGCTGGGATTACAGGCATGTGCCACCATGCCCGGCTAATTTTTTCTATCTATTTTTAGTTGGCCAATTAATTTCTTTCTATTTTTAGTAGAGACGGGGTCTCACTCTTGCTCAGGCTGGTTTTGAACTCCTGACCTTGAGCAATCCTACCGCCTCAGCCTTCCAGAGTGCTAGGATTATAGGCGTGAGCCACTGCACCTGGCCTCTGCTAAACTTTTTGAATACATGGAAATCAGTTATAACAACTGTCTTAATGTCTCCAATTGCTAATTCTGTCAACTGTGTCAAGTCTGGGTTGATTTTGATTGATTGCTTTTTCTTTTACTAATAGTCATGAGCCATGTTTTCTTAATTCTTTGCAAGCCTGTTAATTTTTTATTGGATGCCTAACATTGGGAATTTTACCTTGCTTAGGGCTATTTTTGTATTCCTATAAATATTTTTGAGCTTTGTTCTTGATGCAGTTTAGTTACTTAGAAATACTTTACTCCTTTGGATTTTCTTTTTAAGGTATTAGGCAGGATTAGAGCTGTGTTTAGTCTAGAGCTAACTATTCTCCACAATAGGCAAGATGCTTTTGGGAATTCTACCCAGTGCTCTGCGAATTATGTACTTTCTAACTGCTCCAGGCCTTGGAGGGCCCTGTCACCACTCCCTCAAATTCTTCATGCGCTTCTTTCCCAGGCTTAGGTAGTCTCCTCACAGGCATATGTTGATCAGTTTTCTGCTAAATCCTCGAGGGCACACTCTCCAGAGCTCCGGAGTTCTCTTTCTATGCAGCTCTCCCCTCTCTCTGGAACTCTGTCCTCTGAATTCTAGTTGCCTTGGTTCCACTGGGTTCCCTTTCCCTATACCCTTATTTGAAACTTTCCTCAGGCAATGAGCCGGGCAGTTGTGGGGCTCACCTTGTTTGTTTCCTGCCACTGAGGGATCACTGTTCTTCATTGCATGATGTCCAGTGTCTTGGCAATCATTGCTATTGTTGTTTGCGGTGGATAAAGTGGGTTCCCGCTACTCCATCTTGGCTGGAATCAGAAGTCCCAGCGAATGTTTGTTGGGGAGTACTTTGTGTTAGGCATTGTTCTCTTGGCCTCATGAATAAATAACAAAGACCCTTCCCTCAGGCAGCTGATGTTCTGGCAGAGCAGGCAGGGTGCGCAATGAGTCCAAGCATCACCTAGAAGGCTCCCCGACCTTGGGCAAGCCGTGCCTCCTCACTGAGCCTTGGAGCACTGCCTGCTGTTATTATCACCATTGTTTGCTCATTAGTTTGTTGCATCTTGAGTAAGGGACCTTCCTACCCAGAAAACCTTTTAAGAAGAAATGACAATAGTACCACTTGATGTTGATAGAATTTTATTTTTTGTATTATAAAGGCTTTATATTGCAGAACTTCCTTCAGAGATTAGTGTGTATTGACTCCTTGGATTAGAAAGGTTGGGCTTCCCTGCTCATAGTGATTTTTCATATCTGCTTCCTAAGAAAAATGAAACTCAAGCCTCAAAGGGCAAAAAGGAGGGAAGTTGAGATTTAAAATTGCCGAGGGTGGCTGGGCGCAGTGGCTCACACCTGTAATCTTAGCACTCTGGGAGGCCAAGGTGGGAGGATTGCTTGAGCCCATGAGTTCAAGACCAGCCTGAGCAAGAGTGAAACCTTGTCTCTACTAGAAATAGAAAGAAATTAATTGGCCAACTAAAAAAATATATAGAAAAAATTAGCCGGGCATGGTGGCGCATGCCTGTAGTTGCAGCTACTCAGGAGGCTGAGGCAGGAGGATCACTTGAGCCCAGGAGTCTGAGCTGTGAGCTAGACTGATGCCACGGCACTCTAGCCCAGGCAACAGAATGAGACTCTGTCTCAAAAAAAAAAAAAAAAATTGCCGAGGGTAAGAGTGTCAATTAGTGTGATCTTTCTGGAAAGCAATTTGGCAGAACGTAATTAGAGCGTATAAATGCAGTTTACACTCTTGACTTTGTAATTTCATTTCTAGAAATCAATGGGTCCTAAAGAAGTAATCCAAAATTTCGAGCGTCGTGCACCACCGTAGTGATGGTGGTATTATGTAGTGTAGAGAATTAGAAACATCATAAGTGTCCCTCAACAGTGAGAGGAGCAGGCTGATGGGGTGGCCTATATGCTGGAACCTTATATAGCCATCCATCAAAAGCTGGATTTGTGAAGAGTTGTCATAACATCTTCTAACCATGAGTGACAGCTGCAGAGTACAAAATTATGCTCACAGGATGATCTCAGCACTTTTCGAAGACAAAGATGAAGGAACTATGCCCAACCTGCAGGAGTATTTCCCTGCTTTTATGCTCTTCCACTGTTTCCAGTTTCCCTATGATGACTGTGCATTAACTTTATATTTAACAAATTAAAGGAAAAAAATTAAGCTTTCAATGTTCTTTAATTCTTCCGAATGAATGGTTGATGTCTAAAGAATAGGACAATTTACAAGAAAAGGATAGAATGTAATTTAAGATGCAATAAAATGGGCTTGTTTCTCTTATGCACAGAAAATGTTCAGAACAGCCCGTTGTGCTTTGTATTTTGAGCACAAGGAAAGAAAGTAAAAGAGTCTTTAACACAAAAGCTGCTGTGTATTGAGGCTGGCCAGGGGCCGAGATGGAGCCAAAGCTTTTCCAGGCTTGAGCTTTCACAGTCCCCTCGGCATCTGGGGATCACTGTCTTCATTTCACAGACAGGATCAGCTGCTCAGAGGAGTGAAGAGGCCTGTCCCGGTGGCACAGGCATGAGGGCTGGAGTCAGGGTCTCCATGTCATGGGAGCTGGTGCCTCTTTGGTGTTACTGATGTGCTGGTTCTGGAGGAGGTGGGAGGGGATGTTGTCCCTATGAGGGAGCAGGGCCCAGCTGCGCTCACCTGACCCTAAGACATGGGTCTGTGCCCCTGACCCTACAGAGGAGTAAACTGAGGTTCAGAAAGTACGAGGGCTTTGCCCGGGTCCCTTGCTTGATGAGGGTCTGACCCCATGGCTCTGGGGGACACTGGTATTGCAGGGGGCCCTTTTATTCTCACTGGGGCCTGTCCCTCCATTGCAGGGACCTTTGAGTCCTGGGCAGGTTTCACACTGTCTTTTAGTGCTGCCACTCCCTACAGCAGATGCTGCCTGGCAGTGTTGTGAAAACCTAGGATGACACAGGCTTGGAATCTCAATAAAAGCAATACAACAATTTGGCAGCAAAAACAAATTTTTACATGTGTCTATCAGCCTAGCAGTTCCACTTCTCGAGCTCTGTCATAAGGAATACTCTTACAGGTGTTCAGAGAGAGAGAGAGATGCTCGGGGGGTAGTCATCACTCTTCCCATAAAGAATCTGGTACAGCTGTTACAAGGGGTTATGTGACATCTGCATAGGACGTGGACATCATGCCAGCACAAACTCCAGAGCAGTGGTCCCCAGCCTTTTTTGGCACCAGGGACTAGTTTCATGGAAGACAGTTTTTCCACGGACTGGGGGAAGGGGGATGGTTTCGGGATGATCCAAGTGCATTACATTTATCGTGCAGTCAAACCTCTCTGCTAATGATAATCTGTATTTGCAGCCGCTCCCCAGTGATAGCGTCACCACCTCGGCTCCATCTCAGATCACCAGGCATTATTCTCATAAGGAGCATGAAACCTAGATCCCACACATGTACAGTTTATAGTAGAGTTCATGCTCCTATGAGAGTCGAATGCTGCTGCTGATCTGACAGGAGATGGAGCTCAGGCAGCAATGTGAACGATGGGGAGCGGCTGTAAATGCAGATGAAGCTTCCCTCACTCCCTGCTGCTCACCTCCTGCTGTGCAGCCCAGTTCCTAACAGGCCTGGGCTGGTACCTGTCCACAGCCCAGAAGTTGGGAACTGCAGCTCTAGAGAATATATAGGTGTTGGGGGTGTGCAGGAGTTCCACTCTTTACTCTAGATAACTCTGGAATATTCGAACTTTTTGTAGCAACGGTTTAGCAAACGTGGGTATAATCCTTTTGTAATCCTAAAAGCAGTTAAATGCACTGTGCATATTTTCTAGCAGTAGGTGAGAGCTGCTAGCTGGATGCAGCGAGTAGGGTGCCTCCTCTGTTTCTGTTTCAGGACAATGTGTTAAACATCATTAACCAGATCATGGACGAGTGCATCCCCCAGGACCGTGCCCCTCGGGATTTCTGCGTCAAATTCCCCGAGGAGATACGGCACGACAACCTGGCTGGCCAGCTGTGGTTCGGCGCTGAGGTAGTGGGCAGCCACCTGGGTTCCATGGCCTCACGTTGGGTAGTATCCCACTGTGTCCCTGTGAACCTCGTCTGTGGGCAACTGCCAGTGAAGGGACCTGGTGTCTTCTCTGTGGCTCCGTCTGAGCCTGTTAGGCCATGAGCCTCTAAGAAGGTCTGGGAAAGACATGAACTTGGGCCCCCCAGAACTGCACATGCAAGTGAAGTTCCCATGTGATTTTTATGAGGTTCTCAGACCCCCAGACATCCGGGATCTAAAAGTGATCTTAATAGCAATAATACCAATATTAGAACAGTAGATCCCCTCCCCACCTACAGGGAGAGTGGCAGCAGGGCTGGGGAGCTGTGCCGGCGGACCTCGCTTGTGGTGTCTCACGATAGCTGGCCAGATCTTTATCTTCAGCTCCCAATGAGGAAGCTGAGGCACCAATAGGAAGGTGCCCCCTCCCTGCAAGGAGGTGGTCCAGCCTTTCCCAGCCCCCACCATGTGACACCCCCCCCAGACTCCTCCCCTTGGCTGTGCCCTGGGGTCTGACTGCAGCCCGACACCCGTCCCCTCTTGTCCTGCCCTCCCGCCTCACCTCTGAACAGATCCCCGGGACGGCCGGGCCCTGACATGACGCTGCTCAGTCCATGTGCCCATCTGCTCCCCGTTTTACCCCGTCTCTCTGCCTACCCAACTCCTTTGAACTGTCTGGTCGTGGTGTCTTCCACCAAGGCTGTGGGGTTGTGGGTGGCCCCCAGGCAGGTTATCCCTCCTCCCCAGCCTGTTTTCACCTCTGGGTCCCAGACAGAGGGTGAGGTGTTGTGAGGAGGGGCAGGCCTTGCATCTGCTGGCTTGATGGGCACCTGGCATTCGGGGCACTGTCAGCTCCTGTGTGGTCCTGGTGCTTGCAAGCTCCACGCTCCCCTCCAGGTGGCCCTGGGAAACCTTTGACTTCTGGCTCTGTCACCTGGGAAATGACTTCTTGTCCTGCTTGTCTGATTACCGCTGACACGTTCATTGGCTGGTTGATTGGTTCTGCCCTGAGCCCAGTGAAGCCAGGCTGTGGGCGAGCACCCCCATCATAGCCCTGCCCCTGAGAGTGGCTGGTGGGACCCCACGTCACTGACAGCCAGGGCCTGCCTCCAGAGCCCAGAGCAGATTTGGGGGTTCATGGGTGTGGAGAGGCCCTCCCTGCCTGCCTGGGAGACTGGCATTGAGCCTAAGTGTATTGATAGGAGGTGTCTGACTTCCTCGAAAGGTTGGCATCCTAAACTTAAGAGAAGCCTCTTGAGGGAGTACCAGGACCAGTTGCAGGTCCTTGCTCTAGAGTGGGAAGATGGGCACTGAAACCTTGGTGCGTGGCAGAGCTGGGCTCCCCAGGGACAAGGTGACTCCTGAGAGCCCTGCCCTCCGTCCCGGGCCTCTCCCTGACTGTGTCCTCCCACCCGCAGTGCCTGGCCGCTGGCTCCATCATCATGAACCGGGAGCTTGAGAGCATGGCCATGCGCCCGCTGGCCAAGGAGCTGACCCGCAGCCTGGAGGATGTGCGGGGCACCCTGCGCGACCAGGCGCTACGGGACCTCAACACCTACACAGAGAAGATGAGGGAGGCGCTGAGGCACTTCGACGTCTTGTTTGCAGAGTTTGAGCTGAGGTGACTGAGGGCTGCCTGCGTGGGCCATCGGCTTGGGGAACCCAGCCTTTGCTTTGTGAGTGGAGGGGTGGGTGCCAGCTGTCAGGAGCTCACTCTAATATCTCAAGCTAGAAAATTCTACAGAGGGAGGAGCTAGACCAGCCCAGGGCCATTGTTGGTGTAGTTAACTCTGGAGGACACAGTGTGGGGGTGAGCGGGAGGAACCTTCCTGGGGAGGGGAGACAAGCAGAAGGGACACAGGTGGGACCAGTGGGGGTCGGGCTGGCGTGGGCCTTGAGGGCAGAGGACTTGGGAGAGGCCCACGGGGCTAGGCACGTCCACAGACGTGACAGCGCTCGCAGTAGATGAGATAAAGAGGAGGCAGCATCGTGTCTACGGTGGTCCCAGTTAGTAAAAATTGTTCATCCTGTCATGTGTCAAACTCTAGGAGGAAACCTACCATCACATTAAAGCCTGTGCTCTCTAGGAAGTGAGAGGAGGGACAATAGACTTTCACTTTCTTCTGTCTTCCCAGATTTACTAAATAAGCTTTCATAAGAAAAAATCAGTTAGTGATTTAGAAGGAAAGAAAATGTTCTTGGGCTGGGTGTGGTGGCGCATGCCTGTAATCCTAGCACTCTGGGAGGCTGAGGCGGGAGGATCGCTTGAGCCCAGGAGTTGGAGGTTGCAGTGAACTATGATGATGCCACGGCACTCTAGCCCAGTCAACAGAATGAGACTCTGTCTCAAAAAAAAAAAAAGCCACACAAAAATAAAATGTTCTCACCAGGCCTTGGTTGGACAAACCTTAACATCCTTGTAGCCACCCAGCCAGCCTCATATGAGTGCCTGTGTGGCCTGGGCTGGCTTCCAGGGCCATGAGGTGCCCACAGCATGACATTGCCAACGCAGGGCTCACAGAGTGTTCACCTGTTCACCCACCCAGGCGCGCATGCATTCATTCATTCCTTCACTTGCTCACTGATAAGGCCAGTGCTGCCATGGAGACAGTTCCTGTACATGGGCAGCGACAGTTCCAGGGCTGTCAGGGCTGACAGGGCAGGGCAATGGGCCTGAGGAGGCCCCAGACTGGGCCTTCCCTGTCAGGAACTTTGATTTAAAATAGTTATAAAGCTGGGAGTTGTGTGTTTATGGAACTGTAGAAATGGGGCAGTGTTGCAATTTTAGTTTAACACACACTTTGATTAGAGAGGCCCACGGGTGTCCTGGGGGCAGCGTTAACCTTCCTCGCTGTGTTGCAGCTACGTCTCGGCCATGGTGCCGGTGAAGTCTCCCAGGGAGTACTACGTGCAGCAGGAGGTCATCGTGCTGTTCTGTGAGACGGTGGAGAGGTGAGGACAGGAGGGCCAGGGTGGGGTGTCCTGAGTTTCCAATCTTTCTGCTGAGCCAGGCCTGGGGAAACGCAGCTCATCCAGGGCATGCCCAGATAGGAAGGCATCAGCCCACACTTCAGCACCGCACGCGCTTCCCCTCCCTGCTGGGCAGGGCCCGGAGGCCTCCCTCCTCCCCTCTGCCCGCCCCTTCCTCCACCTCATGGTAACTTTTCTGTTGGCGCAAAGGGTAGATCCTGCAGGTAAAGTCACCATCCAGAGGAGGAGAGCTGGCTGGGAGGATCAGTAATGGTGGAGCAGACACCCAAACCTCCTTGCCTTCTCCTCGTCCCTCACCTCCTCACTCCTCACCTCCTCACTCTTCACCTCCTCACTCCTCACCTCTTCACTCCTCACCTCCTCAGTCCTCACCTCCTCACTTCTCACTTCTTCTCTACTCACCTCTGCTCTCCTCACCCTCTCACTCCTCACCTCTTTACTCCTCACTCCTTGTCTCCTCACTCCTCACCTCCTCATTCCTTATCTCCTCACTCCTCACTCTTTATCTCTTCACTGCTCACCTCCGCACTCCTCACCTCCTCCCTCTTCACCTCCTCATCCCCTCACCTCCTTTCCTCCTCACTTTCTCACTCCTCCTCACCTCTCACTTTACTTACATCCTTACTTCTGTCGGCCAGGATGGGGTTCTTGCTGGGTTTCATGTCTGCTGAACAAGGGTTTGTGTGGGTGAATCATCAGTATTCTCATCCAGCCTTTTACAGTTATTAAAGGCACATTTTCTGAATGGATTTGGGGGTTAAGATTTAATGTAGAATGTTCCTGTGATTTGACTAGCGTTACGGAGTTAGGTATGTTTTGGAATTGCTTCATATTGTATCATAAGTTTGTTATTTTTAAAAGATGGATTATTCACTCTTTATGCTTTGAGAGATATTTCAAATTGCCAGAAAATAGGATGCCTGAAAAAACTTCTATTTTGAAAAATCATTATGTCAATAGGCCTGCTCATCTGGTGTAGAAAGAGGCCGCTTTGTATATGCCCAGGGACTGGAAATACATCCAGTTTCTCAGGGAAGTGTTAAATTATTTGGGGTAGTGTTTTTGTTCCATGTTATTCTTGACACTTGAGTTGTTTCAATTGCCTGGTTAAGCAAAGCTGTTGACTGGATTATTTTTCTTATTTTGTTGGGCATCACAGCTGTTCCACTCATTTTACTCACCTGATGCTTCCTGGGACAGAGGTGGGGCAGGCAGACAAAAAGCTGGGCAGGCTGAGCTTCAGGGTGTGGGCCTGCCCCCAGCATCGGCCCTCTGGACGTGTCTGCTAAGCGCAGCTGCGTGTGCATGCTGCCCCTGCCTGGCTCTGGTCTGACCCGGGGATGCGGGTGGGCCAGCCCCGCCCTGCTCACTCTCTCCCCCTTGAACAGGGCCCTGGACTTCGGGTACCTGACCCAAGACATGATTGACGACTACGAGCCGGCCCTCATGTTCACCATCCCGAGGCTGGCCATCGTGTGGTGAGTGCCCCTCCCGCTGGAACAACAGTCAAGTCTGGCGCCAGGTCCCTGCTGGGTGTTGGTACATGGTACTCACACCTCGACAGGCGCTGCTCAGCTGCCCAGATCGGGTGCCAGCAGGCCTGCCGTCGGCACTCGGCAGGTGAGGACCCAGGCATTCCGGGCACCTCCTATGTAGCTCGTTGGCAAGGGAGGGACCTCCCGCGCTAAATAGTGCAGATGGCCAAGCACCCACCACTGGACAAGTGAGTTGGACAACAGCTTATTAGTCACAGAGACTCGTAGCCATGCAGGACCACACGGAGTGCACTCAGGAACAGAGTGATGGAACAGGGGCTGTGGGAGGCAGGCTTTGTAGTAACAAGAGGAGGAGCGCCCCTGGCTCCCGTGTGAGGATATGATTGGTCTGTTTGAATAATTCTGAGGGCTGGCGAGGAGGTGGAACCCGTTAGGTTGAAGACCAGGTGTGGTGCCCCTGGTCTGGCTGGCGGTAGGGACATAGCTGGGAGAGGGAGGAACTCACAGGTAGGCTTTGGGGCCTTGTGGGGCTCAAAGATGTCAAGACATAGAATTTTAGGCCCTAAATACACCAAGGTGGGTGGTGCTGGGGCACTTGCAAAGCATCTCTGAGCTTCTGGGACCAAGGTCAGAGCCCAGGTGTTTGGGGGCTTGGTTCACTGCCATGCAGGCATAGCCTGAATCCAGACAGGGACTCCCCCTTCCCTCCTGCCAGGTGGGTGGCCACAGAGGGAGGAGGGGGAGTGAGTGGGCCCGCTGGGCTTGCAGCTGGGAGGTCGGCCAGAGGCTGCGGGCCTGCAGGTGTGGAGCTGGGCAGCCGTGGTGAATGGGGAGTCTTCAGGATGGGTGCCCGTTGGAGATGTAAAGTGGCTAGGGGCAGTGTGGGGTGGGCCCAGAGGCCAGGACTGGCCCACGCTCAGGCCGTAGAGAGGCCCTGCTGAGGGCGGGGGTAACCTGGAGCACAGGCACACGTAGTGGTGTGCTAGGGCAAGCACAGACTCCCCATGGGAAATGGGGTGCAGCGATGGGAGTGTGGGGCAGTGGCAGTGCCTTGGGACAGGGCCAGCCTCCTGGGCCCACAGAGGAGAGGGGTGTTTTCTTCAACTGCAGAGATAAGTGGAGTATCCGGCAGAAGTCGGGAGCCTCGGGGCAGGGTGAGGGAGTCCAGACCCTGCTCTGGGCCTGGCTGTCTGCTCCCCTGTGTCCCAGAGCAGCCTTGAGGAATGGGGGTGCCTCTAGGGTGTCTCTGGATGCCATCTGGCCCAGGGCTTCTCCAGAGGCACCCCCCCCCCCCGCCTCGACAGCTCTGTGCCAGTCTCGTTCCTTTTGTCGTCTTCCGTCTTTTCTCAGCGCTGGCTCCTCTCAGAGTCAGCAAACAGAGGAGCAGGACTGGGTCGCATCACACCAGAGGGGAGACACTCTGGAATCCTCATTAGGGTTTGGGAATTTCCCCTGGCCTGGAGATGTACGAGTTGGAGAACAGGGTGTCCTCAGTGGCCAGCGTGAAGGTGGCTTGGAGGAGTGCATCCTGGCACATAGAGCCCCGCTCGGTGGGCCGCAGGATTTTGTGATGTTGTTTTCTTTCCAGACAGTGTCTCTCTGTGGCCAAACTCATTTTGAAGAAGATGCTGGGCATTTGGGGTCCTTACTCTTCCCTTTGTTTAAAAAACAAAACAGCAAAGCTGTCATGAGTCAGGGCCTTATGATGGCCAGCAGGGGTGATGGTCTGTGAGCCTCTCCTTTAAGGGCAGGTGTCCCTTTCGTCCCAGTGGCACTTGCAGGTCTGAGGTTTGGACACTGCCTTCAGGAAACACCAAAAATCCTGATCTTTTTAAAAATTTCCTTCAAGTGCTGCAAAGTGTCCAAAGTAGTCACTCCCGTGCTTATCGGTGCCTTGTTCCTGGCCGATTTCCCCGGAAAGTTCCATCCCAGGGTGTGCAGGTACCCCCCACCCCTGGCAGGGGCAGAGGTAGCCCGGCAGGGACAGAGGGAGCTTCTCCCAAAGCTCCTGGGAAGCCGAGGCTCCTGAGGCAGCACGCCAGCTTCAGAGTAAAAGTGAGGAGGCATCGAGTGACCCCTGGCTTGCTGTGATTCTGGACTTCCACACCCGTGTTCGCTCAGTTCTCTGTCTGCCCACCTCTTGGTCTACCTCTGGTGGCCGAGCCTTTGCTCCTCCTGCAGGACTGTCCGGGTCCACAGCGCCAGAGAAGCCCTGAACCTGGCAGGCAGAGTGAGGCTGCTGGCAGGGGCTTTGTCCCCAGGCTCCCTTCCTGGAGGCTGCAACTTGGGATACCCTCAGGCTCAGGCTGGAGGGAGGGCCTGGAAAGGAAGCTGGGGGATCCCACATGATTACAGGGGCTCAGAGTATAGGAAGGAGGAGGGGAGCAGGTCTGGCTCTGGGGGATCGTGAGGCGCACAGGGCTGTCACTGGAACCCGCCATCCCACAGCTGCTGGAGGATCCACAGCCCAGTGCTGATGGCCCCCCTCTTGCTCCTCGTTGTCCATAGTGGCCACCATGGGCTGACAGGCAGAGGCCCCAGCTGCCCAGGGTGGGGCCCAGGGCTTGCTCTTTCCTGTATTCACTCAGGAGCATGTATTGAATGACTACTGTATACCAGCCCTGTGTTTATCGCAGGGATGCTGCAGTGCCCATGGGGCAAATGGACAGGTGGGCAGATGAGCAGTTACCGGTGGGGTGTTCTGGCTTCTGGGGGCATGCTAAGTCAGCACCCCCCTGGGGTGGACAGGAGCCGGAGGCATAGGATGGCTCCCCTAGGGCAGCTGGCCTGAAACAAACCTTCTGAAGTGGGGGTTGGGGAGCCAGGCCAGCACCAGCAGCTCCAGGGCTGGAGCTAGGACGGGTGACTGAAAGGTAATTTTGCAGAATTGGAGACCCAGGCAGGCTGCATTCCTGGGACCCCACCCTCACAGGATCGTGACTGTGTGATGTGGGTGTCCTGGGACCCCCAGGTGACCCCCTGAGAGTACTCAGAGCAGAAAGTGTGGGGAACAGAGTGTGGAGCTTCTCTGCAGCCCCTCCCCTTTACTCCCTTGTTGCAGGACCCCCCAGGAAACAGTGTCACAGAACAATGACCATGTATGCCAGCACTTGCTATGTGCCAGGCTCCCATGGCTTTGAGGAGCTACCAGAGATGAGGCACTGCTCAGGCCAGCAGCTGGAGGTGGCAGGACCAGGTACAGCCGATAAGTCAGAGCCGGTGTTTGGCCTGTGACAAAACTAGCAGAAAACTCTAGTTGTGAGGCCGCAGGGAGGCCTACCCAGGCAGGAGCAGTGGTTGGCTGAGGCCTGGGGACCTGAAGAGGCTGGCGAGTTTGGCCCTCTCCCACTGGCCGGTGGGGATGGAGCTGGAGTGACTCCGATGTCCCTCGCCCCTGGTGGCCACCTGTGTTCTGGGGGCAGTGTCTCCACCAGATTCAGACTCCTCCACAACTTGGTTGTGCTTTTAGGACTTCCCAGTCCCCATCAGCGTGGACATAGTCGCTGGTGCTGACCCAGGACCCACCCGGCCCTATCTTCCACCAGGAGGGCAGGAATGTTCACATTCCTTATCCACCGATGCACCCTTAGTGCCTGGCACAGTGGACTTCTGCAGAATTTTGTTGAATTGATCTGACAGGGCATAAACATGTATTATATTTACAAAGATTATCCATGTAGTATTACTTGTAATTATAAAAATTTGAGGGAGGATGGATATCCAAAATTAAGAGATTGATTAAAAATGATGCTCTAGCCATTTAAATAATGTTGGAGAAAAATTCCTAATGCCATGCAAAAACATCCCCAGTGTATGAAGTATGAAAATTATCAAATAGGATGTCTCTGTTTTACAAAATTTCTTAATATGATAGGTAAAACTTTTGTAAATGAAATAAAAGCAATAAATGTTCTTTTTTCTTGTGGTAAAATATACAAAACACAAAACTTACCATTTAAACCCTTTCCTGAGGGAACAGTCCAGTGGCATTCCGTACGGTCACAATGCTGTGCAACCGTCACCGCCATCCCTCTTCTTTTCCGTCATCCCAAACGGAAAACTCTGTCCCCATTGAACACAAAATTCCCTTTCTCCCCTCTGTTCAATTCTGTGTATTGGTTTTTCTCACTGAACTGGACATGTCAGACAAGAAGACTGCACCCCGGTCCTGCCAGTAAGACCCCATTGTGTTTGCAGAGAGAGGCATTCCGGTAGTATCCATTTAGGCAACAAGCCCGAGTGGCCCTCACCTGCCTTAGATGAGGAAGATAGGGGACAGGTGGCCCATTCATGGTGTATGCTTCCTGGGCACCTGAGACATGCCCAAGTGGTCTGGCCCCGAGAGACCTAGGGAGGCGCCCAGATAAGGGTCCTCTGGGGATGAGTGCTCTGGAGGAGCGATGGATCCATATGTGGATGATTGAGGCGCACTCAGAGCTGGGTAGGCTGTATGGTGTGCAGTGGGGCTGCCAAGGGGAGAACGTGGTGGGCCTGTGGATAGGGGGCTTCTGGAGGTTGGCATCCAAGCAGTCTTGTCCTCTAGCAGGCATTGAGCTGGATGCTGGGATGGGCACAGTGAGGAAAGCCAGCCTCAGCCATACAGCAGTCCTGGGGAGGGAGGCCTCCTGAGGTATGGTGGCACCTGGAGAGAGGGTTGGTCCTGCCTGGGGGACGATGGGAAGCTGCTTCCCACCTGGAAGGGGGACAGAGCATTGGCCAGACTGTAGGTAGGGAACCCATGTGGGACCTCAGTTCTCACCTCCAGCTCTGATGTGCTTTGGGAGTAGATGGTTTCAGGTCTAATTTTCATAAACCTCTACAGATGAATTAAACCAGAAACCCAGTTTTCCCATTTTCAAGAAGGCGGATTTTAGTAACAAATCTTGAGGCTAATTTATCTGATTGCAACACTGTTGTGCACAGATATATTTTTATGATTATTTTATGATACCTCCAATGAGCATAAACTAATCAACTTGAAAAGATAAAGTCTGGGTATAATTTTCATTGCTTTTTCTAAACTTCTGTAAGATTCACTCACAAGATGCAAAGCATGAGCCAGCGACTGCGCCAGGCACAGCGATGCTGCAGGGCCCCAAGGGCCGTGTGTCTCATCTCGGGTGTCTGAGTGGGGAGGTCCCAGGCTCGCCCACAGGGCCATGGGGCCTAACTACACTGGCTTTTGTGTCTCAAATGCAGTGGCCTCGTGGTCTATGCAGATGGACCCCTGAACTTGGACCGGAAGGTGGAAGACATGTCTGAGCTGTTCCGGCCCTTCCACACGTTACTGCGAAAAATAAGGTGGGGGGGAGGTGGGGGGTGGGGGAGGAGAGGTGGGAGAGGGGAAGAGGGAGGGGTGTTCAGCCACCGCCAAGTCCTCCTTCCCGTGAGGAAAGGCCAGCTGGTAATATTCCTTGTGGTTATAAATGGCCCCATGGTGGTCAAACCCAGTCTGGCTTTTGTCATCTGGGCATCATGTGGGGTTGGGAGCTCTTTTGTGCGGAGCTCTGGGGAGTGGTAAACCTCACAGTTCCTTACAATTCTGTACCCTTTGTTCACCAAAAGCCCTGGAGTTTACCTCTATCAGTGGTGCTCATACTTTGGTCTTTTTCTTTAATTATTTGTATGTGTTTGTGTCAACTCATTGGAGCCCCTTTTAAAACTCCACACCTTTCTTCCTGTGGGTGAAGTGTTTTGCTGGGTGGCCTCTCTGCACAGACAGAGCCCTGTTGTGGCCACCTGGAGGGTGGGCCGGTGTGAGGCTGTGGCTTGTGTCCTCCAAGCGGCTCCCTGGCCCCGTGGCCTTGGACCCCTGAGTATGTCCTACCACACCCAGGCCCCTGGTCTCCAGGACCAGGTTTCCTTTGGGGACCCAGAGAGCACATAACTCTGTCCCATATGGAGCCAGAGGTGCTGCAAGCAGTGGAAAGTGACCCAGAACAGGGTCTTGAGCTCCCGGGGTCTTGACAGGGTGGGTGGGGGTGGGGCACTCAATCCAGCCTGTGGTCCATCTGGTGGGGGCTGTTGGTGCTTCCTCTCACTCTGGAGGTCATGACCCCAGGTCCCAGAGGCCATAGTCACACCCTCCCTGGGTGACATCTGGAAGAGGAGAGGGGAGGGATGACCCAGGGCCGGCAGGAAGGCACAGGGTGTCCTGGGCAGATGGAGGTCTTACAGGAGGGACAGGTGGGGTGGGTGGGCACTGGGGCCGAGGACAAGGGAAGGGAGCTTCATGGGGTGGTGTGGGGCTGGGAGAGGGCCCAGGCCACATGTGGTGATCCCAGCAGGCTTGTCACCTGCAGCAGTGGAGAGAAAAATGGGAGCTGAACAGGCCTGGAGGCAGAATGTTCTGCAGGTGCAGCCAGAGAGGCGGGATCACGGAGAGTGCAGGCTGGGTGTGGGGGGCAACTCCTATAGTGCGAGAAGTCAGGAGCCTTCTCCATCAACGATGAGCAATTTAAAATCCCCAGACCCTGTTAAATATCATTTGTCACATATTACCCCCAAAAGCCAGTATAGATGGAATAAGATTCTGCAGCCCGCCCTGGGGCCCTGACTCAGGGAAATTTCATACGTGGATGAGGGGCAGGGACTCAGGTGTGCAGTCCCAGTCCAGTGCTGCCTGCCACCCTGAGGAATCGGAATCACTGCATGTGCTCCCCCTACATGGAAAGCAGTGAGGCTCTACAGGTGAGCCTGAGACTCCTCCAAAGATGGGTTCAGGGACTTACTTATCCACTATTGTCCATTGTGGTCCGGTGTTTACAAGCAGAGCTTCAGAAATGCAGCCTTCATCGCAGGGTCATACGCCACCTCTGGGAAAGAAAAGCCAGAAAGAGATATCTAAATAGAGTACTTAAAAATGAACTTGGACTGAGGCCAGGAGTTGGAGGCCACTCTGAGCAACAGAGTGAGACCTTGTTTCTACAAAAAATAGAAAAATTAGCCAGGCCTGGTGGCATGTGCCTGTAGTCCGAGTTACTCAGGAGGCTGCAGTGAGTTATGATTGCGCCACCACACTCCAGCCTGGGTGACAGAGCAAGACCCTGTCTCTAAAAAATGAAACAAATGAACTTGGAGTCAGTTGTAAAATAATTGAAGAATATGATGAATTTTGTGAGTGGATATTTTAATAAATGAGTGCTATTAAACAGGTAGACATAACCAGGCAACTTCACATCTTTTCACAAAATGTGGGCAAGACTTCTGCTTTGGGACAGATGGGATGCCTCAGGTCGTAGCAGGGCAATTCTCCAGCCGCAACAATGAAAAAAGAAAACTGGATAAGTTTGAAAAATCATATGTTTAAAGGTAACTGAACTGCAGTAGTGAGGTTGGATGAACCAAAATTCCAGAGAGGGGAGAGCGTCTCGGAGGTGGGCTGGCAGTCTCCGTAGCTGTTTTTCCCAGGGAGCATTCAATGATTCCAGGCTTGCTCAGGGCTCAGGCTTACCAGGCAGAGACTCTTCACGGAGGGAAAGAGGACCTAATGGTAAGAGGCTGGTGGAACATGTCAGAAACTTACAGCATTTAAGCAGCATGCCTGCTGGGTTCTGGAGAGGCAAGGCATCCAGGCAGAACACTCCTAAACAGCAGGGAGAGCCTTCCTGCAGTTCTGGGGTGCTTGGGAGACAAACATGCCACAAGCACACTGTCAGTCACCCCACGAGACATTTGTCAGATTTTGAAGCTACATGGGGCAGCGGGGCTGGAGGCTGAGCCCCCAGTCTCAGAGCTGCAGTAACCAGACTGAAGCTGCAGCCCAGCCCCAACCTGCTCAATTTCTGAAAGGAATGTGCCTCGTATCATCTGCCTAACAGAAGAAAGGGCAGATCCCCTCTGGGGGCAGAAAGCATCTTCTGTAACCTCTTTGATTGTTTTACATCCAGTGTCTTTCATATAATCAAAAATTGCTAAAAATGTAAAGAGGCAAGAAAATATGCTTGATAGTTAAGAGAAGAGTAAGAAAATTGATACAGACTGCCGATGATCCAGATATTAGGCACAAGGACTTGAACACAATTATGATCAATATGTTAAAGGAAATAGAAGGGGGCAAATCAGATAAAAGTATGGATAATTTAAACAGAGAATTGGAATGTATAAAAAAAGAAACAAAGGACATTCTAGAGCTAAGAAATTTCACAATCTGAAAATAAGGACACAATAGATGGGTTAATAGCAGATTGGACCAAGCAGAGCACAGTAGTAGTGAACTTGAAGACAGCTCAATAGAAGAGACCCAAACTCTCTGAGAGACTTTCTCTCTGAAGCACAGAGAGAAAAAGAATGGGAAAAACAAACAAGAAATAACAACAACAACAAAAACCACAACAGAGCATAAGATGCATGTACAACATACTCAGAAGGTCAAACTTAACATAATTGGAGTCCCAGAAGGAGAGAACAGAAAGAATGGGCAAAGCAATATTCAAAAAAGTCATGGCCAAGAATTTTCCAAATTTCTAAAAGATGAAAAATCTCTGCCCACAGATTCAGCAGGCTCAGGAAAACTACAAGAAAGATAAACACAAAACATACCTAGGTGTACCATAGTGCAATTGACAAAAACAAAGAAAAAAATCTTAAAAACAGCAAGAGAAGAAGGACATACTACTTTGAAAGGAATATAAGATAGGCAGCTGTCTTCTTAAAAGGCAAACAAACAAAAACAATGGAAGCCAGCAGGCAATGAAATAATATATATTTAAAGTGATGAAAGAAAATAGCTGCCAACCAGAATTTTATAACCAGCAAAAATATCCTGCAAAAATGAAGGTGATATTTCATATCACTTCATGAATTATTACAATGAATTATTTTGAAACACAGAGCTGAAGGAATTTGTTATCAGCAGCATGCACATAAAGAAAAACTAATTGGAGTTCTTCATGAAAAATAAAAAGTAATCTTGGATGGAAATGTGAAAATGTAAGAGAAACTAAAGAACATGATGTAAATTAATGTAAGTGAATGCTAACTGTACAAAACAATAATTGTAATGTCTTGTAGAATTTAATTTATACATAGCACTAAATGCATGATAGAAGAATCAGAAAAGACAGAAAGGGGGTAAATGGAATTTAAAGTTTATAATCTTCTAGCATTTGAGAAGAATTTGATAAAATAGATTAGACTGTGATAAATCAAGGATGCTTGTTATAATATTAGGATAAAACTAATATAATAGTTAAAGATGGAGGGAAAGAAGAACATGAAACAAATGGACCAAATAGGAAAAAAATAAGAAGGTATATGCAACCCAACTGTATCAGTAATTGCATTAAATGCAAATGGACTAAATATTCCAAGTATAAAACTAAGATTACCAGTCTGGGCTAAAACAACAACTACAGACCAGGCGCGGTGGCTCATGCCTGTAATCCTAGCACTCTGGGAGGCCGAGGCAGGTGGATCGCTCAAGGTCAGGAGTTCAAAACCAACCTGAGCAAGAGTGAGACCCCATCTCTACTACAAATAGAAAGAAATTAATTGGCCAACTAAAAATGTATATAGAAAAAATTAGCCAGGCATGGTGGCGCATGCTACTTGGGAGGTCCCAGCTACTTGGGAAGCTGAGGCAGGAGGATCGCTTGAGCCCAGGAGTTTGAGGTTGCTGTGAGCTGGGCTGACCCCATGGCACTCTAGCCTGGGCAACGGAGCGAGACTCTGTCTCAAAAAAAAAACAACTATATTTGACTGACAAGAGATACATTCCAGATATAAGG
Organism: Lepilemur ruficaudatus; assembly: GCA_963574885.1. NCBI lineage: Eukaryota > Metazoa > Chordata > Mammalia > Primates > Lepilemuridae > Lepilemur > Lepilemur ruficaudatus. The sequence goes on from CAUYRT010000752.1 coordinate 33,683, forward strand.
ATATAAGCAAGGTTGAAAGTAAATGGATGGCAAAAAACCATGCAAACATGAATCAAATACAATTGGTGTGGCTGTACCTGTATCAGACAAAGCAAACTCTAAGGCAAGAAACATTATTAGAGATAAAGAGAAATATTTCATACTGATAAAGAAGCAATCCAATAAGAAGATGTTATAATCCCAAATCAGTATGTACCAGCTGAATAACATAGCTTTAAAACTTATGTAAAGCAAACAACAGAAATATAAGGTAAAATAGACAAATCTAAAGTCATCAGGGGACTTTAATTTGCCTCTGTATAGCTAATGAACTAACAGAAAAAAATTTCTTGAGGATGTAAGAAATCTCTCTTATTTTTTTTTGAGACAGAGTCTCACTCTGTTGCCTGGGCTAGAGTGCCATGGTGTCAGCTTAGTTCACAGCAACTTCAAACTCCTGGGCTCACGCAATCCTTCTGCCTCAGCCTTCCCAGTAGCTGGGATTACAGGCATGTGCCACCATACCCGGCTAATTTTTTTGTTTCTATATATTTTTAGTTGGCCAATGAATTTCTTTCTGTTTTTAGTAGACATGGGGTCTCACTCTTGCTCAGGCTGGTTTCGAATTCCTGAACTTGAGTGATTCTCCTGCCTCGGCCTCCCAGAGTGCTAGGATTACAAGCGTGATCCACCATGCCCGGCCAAGAAATCTCAATAACAAGACTAACAAACTTGACCTAATTGACATATGTATAACAGCACCCAACATTTTCCAGAATTCATGTTCTTCTTAAAAGCATATGGACCACTTATCAAAATTAATCATATGGCTGTACCATAGAAAAAGCCAAAGGACAGAAATTATTAAGAGTGTATCCTCTGAGCACAATGGAATTAGGCCAGACATTAAAACAAAAAACAAAAAAAATTGATAAAAACCCCAATTACATGAAAATTAAGTAATACAATTCTAATAACTCACTGGTCATAGAAGAACTTTGAACTGTATTATAATGAAGATATGATATGTCAAAAATTTTAAGATGAAACTCTTAAGCAGTGCTTTGAGAGAAATTTATAGCAATAAATACTATAAATTAGAACAGAAGAAAGGATGAAACTCAATTATGTAAATTTTATCTGAAGAAACTAGAAAATAATAAGTCTATATACCTCATGAAAGCAAGAGGAAATCAATAATAAAAATAAGAACAGACTTCAATGAACTAGAAAACAAATCCACAGGAAGAAAAAATGAACAAACCCCAAAGTTGGTTATTTTAAAAGAATAATAAAATTGCAAAATTCTAACAAGCCTAGTCAAGAGAAAAGAGTGAAAATATAAATCACCAATAATAAGAATGGAAAGAGGGCATCACTACAGACCTTACAGACATCAAAGTGATAGTAAGAGGACACTATAAACAACTTTATATTAATAAATTTGAAAATTTGAATGAAATGGACAAATTCCTCAATAAAGCAATTAATCAAAGTTGACAGAAGAAATTGAAAAGTTTTTTGGTCTAAAGTCTATTAAAGAAATTAAAACCATTATTAATTAATTATATTTTTACAGACAGGGTTTCTGTCACCCAGGCTAGAGTGCAGTGGCACAATCATAGCTCACTGCAGCATCAAATTCCTTGGCTCAAGCAATCCTCCTGCCTCAGCTTTCAAAGTAGCTGGGACTGCAGGTGCGTGCCACCACACCTGGTTAATTTTTTTAAAAAAATTTTTTGTAGAGATGAGATCTTACTATGTTGACAAGGCTGTCTCAAACTCCTGGCCTCATGTGGCCTCCCCAAATGCTAGGATTGCAGGTGTGAGCCACCATGCCTGCTCTGAAACCATTATTTTAAAACATTTCCACAAAGAAAATATCAGGCACAGATGATTTTCCTTACATATTCTTCTAAACATTTAAGGAAGAAATAAAACTAATCTTATACAATCTCTTCCAGAGAACAGAAAAAGAGACATTTTCTAACTCTTTTTTAAAAATGAGAGTATAATTTTGGCACTAAAACCTGATCAGGATATTACAAGAATCAACAACTACAGAAACAATCTTTCATAAACATTGATGCAAATACCCATAAGAAGGTACTGACAAAAAAAATTCAACCATATATAAATAGGATAATATATTATGGTGAAGAGAAATTTATTCCAGGTGTGCAAGATTGGCTTAACATTTGAAAACCAAATCAATGTTTGCCACATTAATGTTTTTTTCTTTTTTTTGCAATTTATTTAAAACAATTTAATTATGGGCACATAATAGTTTGTATGTATTTATAGGGTACATATGATACAGACATATAATGTGAATTAATCACATAAGGATAATTGAGGTATCTTTCATTTCAGGCATTTATCATTTCTTTGTCTTAGGAACATTCCAGTTCCACTCTCTTAATTATTTAAAGTATACCCTAACTTATTGTTATTTATAGTCACTTTGTTGTGATATCAAATATTATTCATTCTATCTAACTATTTAAATATATTTTTGCACCCATTAACCATCCCCACTTTATCCCCCACTCCCCACTACCTTTCCCAGCCTCTGGTAACAATTATTCTACTATTAGTCTCCATGAGATCAATTTTTAAAAATATTTAGCTCTCACATATGGGTGAGATCCTATGAGATTTGTCTTTCTGTGCTTGGCTTATTTCACTTACATAATGTTCTTCAGTTCCATCCATGTTGCTGCAAAAGGCAGGATTTCATTCGTTTTTATGGCTGTATAATATTCCATTGTATATAGGTACCACAATTTCTTTATCCATTCACCTGTTGATGGACACTTAGGTTGATTCCATATCTTGGCTATTGTGAATAGTGCTGCAATAAATATGAGCATGCAGGTATCTTTTCGATATACTGAATTCCCCTCCTTTGGATATATACCCAGCAGTGGGATTTCAGGGTCATATGGTAGTTCTATTTTTAGCTTTTAGAGGAACCTCCAGAAGCGGTTGCACTAACTAATTTACATTCCTGCCAACAGTGTATGAGGGTTCCCCTTTCTCCACATCCTCACCAGCATTCATTATTGTCTGTCTTTTTGATAAAAGCCATTTTAACTGGATTGATATATCATTTTAATTTTGATTTGCATTTCTCTGATGAATAATGTTGATCATTTTTCATCTACCTGTTAGCCATTTGTATGTTTTCCTTTGAGAAATGTCTATTCAGATCCTTTGCCCATTTTGTAACATCCATGGCTTATTTGATTTTTTCCTATTGAGTTGTTGGAGCTCTTTATGTATTCTAGTTACTAATCCCTTGTCAGAGTGGTAGTTTGCAGATATTTTCTCCCATTCTGTGGGTTGTCTCTCCCTTTGTTGATTATTTTCTTTGTTGTGAAGGAGCTTTTTGGCTTGGTGTGATCCCATTTGTCCAATTTTGCTTTGGTTGCCTGTGCTTTGGGGGTATTATTCAAGAAGTCCTTGCCCAGACCAACGTCCTGAAGCATTTCCCCAGAGTTTTTTTATTTTTTAAGTAGTTTCATAGTTTCAGGTCTTAGATTTAAGTCTTTAATCCATTTTGATTTGATTTTTGTATATGGCAAGAGATAGGGTCTACTTTCATTCTTCTGCATATGGATATCCAGTTTCCCAGCACCATTTATTGAAGAGACTGTCTTTTCCCCACTGTATGTTCTTGGCAACCTTGTTGAAGATAAGCTCACTATAAATGTATGGATTTATTTCCAGTTTCTCTATTCTGTTACATTGGTCTGTATGTCTGACCTTATGCCAGTACCGTGCTGTTTTTGGTTACTACAGCTCTGTAATATAATTTGAAGTCAGGTAATGTGATTCCTCCAGTTTTGTTCTTTTTGCTCAGGATGGCTTTGGCTATTCTGGGTCTTTATGTTTCCATATAAATTTTAGGATTATTTTTTCTATTTCTGTGAAGAATGTCATTGGTATTTTGATGTGGATTGCATTGAATCTGTAGATTGCTTTGGGTAGTATGGACATTTTAATAATATTGATTCTTCCAATCAATGAGCATGAAATATCCTTCCACTTTTTTGTGTGTGTCCTCTTCAAATTCTTTCATCAATGTTTTGTAGTTTTCATTATAGAGACCTTTCACTTCTTTGGTTAAGTTTATTCCTAGGTATTTTATTTTATTTGTAGCTATTATAAATGAGATTCCTTTCTTGGTTTCTTTTTCAGATTGTTTACTGTTGGCATATGGAAATGCTACAGATTTTTCTATGTTAATTTTGTATCCTGCAACTTTAATGAATTTGTTTATCAGTTTTTTTTTTTTCTGGAGTCTTTAGGTTTCTTTAGATATAAGATCGTATCATCTGCAAACAAGGATAATTTGAGTTCTTCTTTTCCAATTTAGATGCTCTTTATTTCTTTGTCTTGTCCGACTGCTGTAGCTAGAACTTCCCATACTATGTTGAATAATATGAATAATATGAATAATAGTGGGGAACATGGGCATCCTTGTCTTGTTCCAGATCTTAGAGGAAAGGCTTTCAGTTTTTTCCCCATTCAGTATGATACTAGCTGTGAAGCTGTTCTATATGGCTTTTATCATGTTGAGGTAAGTTCCTTCTATACCCAGTTTTTTGAGAGTTTTTATGTGAAGGGATGTTGAATTTTATAAAATGCTTTTTCAGCACCAATTGAAATGATCATATGGTTTTTGTCCTTTGTTCTGTTGATACGATGTCACATTGACTGATTTGTGTGTGTTGAAACACGTTTGCATCCCTGGGATGAATCCCACTTGATTATGATGAATAATCTTTTTAATATGTTGTTGAATTCAGACTGATAGTATTTTGTTTGGGATTTTTGCATCTGTTTTCATCAGAGATATTGGCCTATAGTTTTCTTTGCCACATTAATTTTTCAAAGAGGAAGAAAAATCATATAATTTTGAAAGATGCAGAAAAAGCATTTGAAAAAGTTTAACACCTATTTTATGATGAAAACATCTCTTGGCAAACTAGGAATAGAAGGGAATTTCCTTAATCTGATAAAAGATATATAGATAGATATAGAAACAGATATAGTCTGTGTGTATCTATTTGTGTGTGTGTATGTGTGTATATACAACAAATATCCCTGAGATTGTGATCAAGATGAGGGTGTCTACTATCCACCACCTCCATTTAATATTGTATTGGTGGCCTAGCAACTGCAATAAGGTAAGAATAAAAGGAAAATAAAAATTTATAAAGGAAGGAGGTTTGTTTGACTCATGATTCTGGAGGCTGGGAGGTCCAAGATCAGGCAGCTTTATCTGGTCAGCTTCTGGTGATGGCCTTGTGCTGTGCTATAACATGGAGGAGAAGTGGAAAGGGATGCAAGCACATGCAATGAGACCAAACACGAGATGCAGTCTAGCTTCATAACAACCTACTCTTGCAGTAACTAATCCAGTCCCTAGAGAACTAATCCAGTCTCATGAGAAAGACTTTAATCCCTCTTAATGACCTAATCACCTCTTAAAGGCACCTCTCAACACCACCACACTGGGAATTAAATTTCAACATGAGTTTTGATGGGGACAAACCACATCCAAATCATAGAAAATACCATTTATGATAATATCAGTAAATATCAAATGCTTAAGCATAGATCAAATTAAAGATGTCTGTCCAGCCTGAGCAAGAGCGAGACCCCGTCTCTACTATAAAATAGAAAGAAAGAAATTAATTGGCCAACTAAAGATACATACAGAAAAAATTAGCCGGGCATGGTGGCGCATGCCTGTAGTCCCAGCTACTCGGGAGGCTGAGGCAGAAGGATCGCTTGAGCCCAGGAGTTTGAGGTTGCTGTAAGCTAGGCTGACGCCACGGCACTCTAGCCCGGGCAACAGAGTGAGACTCTGTCTCAAAAAAAAAAAAGATGTCTGTGACCCCCCACTGAAAGTTATAAAATGTTATTGACATGAATTCCAAAGACTCTAATTAGAGAACAATTCCATTCATGGAGTGGAAAACCTAATATTGTAAAGATATCAGTTATTCTCAAATTAATCTATGAATTCAATGCAATCTCAATCAAAATCCCAGGCGGACTTATTTGTTTGTTTGTTTCTTTTTTTCTTTCTTTCTTTTTTTGCATAAATTGACAAACTAATTCTGAAATTCATATGGAAATGTAGGGGGCCTGGAATAGCCAAGAAGAAGGAGCAGAACATTATTTATCTCTCTGCTCTTTTCTTTCTTTCTTTTTATTTATTTATTTTTTTTTGAGACAGAATCTTACTATGTCACCTGGGCTACAGTGCAGTGGTATCATCATACCTCACTGCAACCTCAAACTCCTGGGCTCAAGCCATCCTCTTACCTCAGCCTCCCGAGTAGCTGGGACTGCAGGCGTACACCATCATGCCTGGCTAATTTTTCTATTTTTAGTAGAGACAGGGTCTCACTCTTGCTCAGGCTGGTCTCAAACTCCTGAGCTCAAGCAATCCTCCCGCCTTGGCCTCCCAGAGTGCTAGGATTACAGGTGTGAGGCACTGCTGCACTTGGCCAAAGGATGGACTTCTGACCCATTGAATAGAATAGAAAGTCTAGAAACAGGCCAGTGCTTATGCAGCTAGCTCCCTGATTTATGACATCATAGAACAGTGGGGAATGGTTGGTTTTTTCCCAATAAATGGTCTGAGATATCCATATAAGATATCTTTTAGTGTCTGGGTCCTACCACAATCATATAAAAAAATCAATTCCATGTAGAGTACAGATGTAAATGTGAAAAGTAAAATAATAAAGCTTTTTTTTTTTTTTATTTTGAAACAGAGTCTCACTCTGTTGCCCGGGCTAGAGCGCTGTGGCGTCAGCCTAGCTCACAGCAACCTCACACTCCTAGGCTCAAGCGATCCTCCTGCCTCAGCCTCCCGAGTAGCTGGGACTACAGGCATGCGCCACTATGCCCAGCTAATTTTTTCTATCTATTTTTAGTTGGCCAATTAATTTCTTTCTATTTTTACTAGAGGCAGGGTCTCGCTCTTGCTCAGGCTGGTCTCAAACTCATGAGCTCAAGCAATCCTCCCACCTCGGCCTCCCAGAGTGCTAGGATTACAGGCATGAGCCACCGTGCCTGGCCAATAATAAAGGTTTTAGAGGAAAAAAAATCAAGAACTTGTGACATTGGAGCAAAGATTTCTTAAACAGGACACAAAAGCACTAACCATAGAGAAAAAATGTGATATATTGGACTTTATTGAAATTAAAAACTTTAGTTCATCAAAAGCACCAGTAAGAGAATGAAAAGGCAAACTACAGAGTTGGAGAATATGGCAAAGATATATCCAACAGACAACTCAAATCCAAAATATATAAAGAACTCTTATCAATCAATAAGAAAATGGCAGACAACCCAATTAAAAACGGGCAAAAGACTTGACCAGGCGCTTCCCATAGAGGATGTTTAAGGGCTGGTAAGCATAAAAAGTGGTGCTCAACTTCATTAGTCATCAGGCTAAGGCAATTTAAAGCCACAGTAAAATAGCATTACACATTCACCAGAAATGATACAATTTAAAATAGCAGGTGTCACGAGGACCTGGGGCAAGCAGAACTGTCAGCCAGGGCTGTGGGCAGGCACAGAAGTGGGTCCTGCCCTGCGTGTGCACTCAGCAGAAATGTGCATTCAATGTCTTGAATGTTCTTCAAGACAGCTGCCCAGAGGTGGTGGGTTACAGCAGCCAAAACCCATCAGGTGTAGAACAGATAAATAAATAAATATACTATGATATAGTTACACAATGAAACACTGTGTAGCCATGAGAATGAATGATCTGTGACAATGTGCATCATTATGGATGAATCTTATTAAATAGGGTTGCCAGACCGAGCATTACAACAACAGCAGAAAGCCCAATTCAATTTGAATTTTAGATAAACAATGAATACTTTTTTTTATTGTAAGTATGTCCAAATGCCCCCCTTTGGGACATACACTAAAAAAACTATTCATATGTACACTTAAAAGGTATGTATTTGTTGTTCATCTGAAATTGAAATTTAACTGGACGTCCTATATTTTATCAGGCTATTCTACACAAATATAGTATCAGCAAACAAAGCATTCTACAAAAAAGTGTAGCCTGCGAGTTCCCATTTCTCCAGAGAATGAAAGCAGGAGAGACCACCTCTGGCCCTGGCGCCGGGATGGTGGTAACGCTGGAGTGTGTGAGGGTGCTGGGGCTGCTGGGTACTGTTTTAATTCTTGATCTGGACTCTGGATGCTCTTTACAGGAGCGTATTCATTTGGTGCAAATTCAAAAGTCGGACAGTTCTGGGAAGTGCGCTTTCCTCTGAGTTCCATGACTGCACCGTACTGTGTAATATGTGACTCAGACCTCAGGCTTGGCCTGAGCTCTTCCCAGTAGAGAGCAACGTGCTCCAGGCTCCTCCTGGTCCTTGTCACTCAATTAACTGCACCTTTGGGTCTCAGCTTCAATGCCACATCCTCTAGGAAATGCCTGCTCAGTCTAAGTGTCCTGCTGTGCCCTCCTTTGTCATTATTCATTATTTATGTAGATACTTGTTGGTTATCTGTCTCACCCAACTGGAGGCCCCCAGTTCAAGCACAAGGCCTGCCTTCCTCCTGTATGTCCTCAGCGCCCAGTGCCTGGCATGTAGCTGGTGCTCCATAAAATTTGTTGAACAAAAGGATTAAAGTAAACCTAGATTTTTTTCACTTCTTAGAGTTTTTATTAATGCAGTTAGCACATCCCTAAGAATCAGGACTTCCTTGTTTTCAGCGAGAGGTTCCAGAGTCTCATTTTTGGGAAGGAACCATCCTAGAATCACAGTCAGCCACCCTAAATACCGTTGTCCCGACCTACAGGAACTGTGTCTCATTTTGTAGTGGAGGAAACATCCTGGTGCCATGTGATTTGAGTTGCAAGCGTTTAACACCTGCTTGTTTTCCTGCTAGTGCAGACTCCAGGGTGCTGTGTCCACTTTTGGCCAAGGAGGCTGGTGTGGCTTTTGGCACTCTCACTCTTGTTTTTTGTGTTGACCCTTGCAGGGATTTGCTGCAGACACTGACTGAGGAGGAGCTGCACACGCTGGAACGGAACCTCTGCATTTCCCAGGATGTGGAGTTCCCCATCCAGGTGGACACACAGGTGCCCACTGCCCTGGCACCCGCCTTGCCTGCATCCTTTCCCCCCGAGGAGCCACTGTCAACCAAGGCCAGAAACTCGGAGGCAGAGCTGGCCTGCTCCATGCAGTATGATGACCAGGAATTGGAGCAGCTCAGCCGCATGGTCCACAGGGCTGGGGACGAGATGTCCTCTCTGCTCTCGCCGCCCAGTGCCTGCCAGTCCCCCGCACATAGGCCCGGAGCTGAGGGCAGCCCCCACGGGGAGGCCTCTCCAGGCCGAGCACGCCTGCAGGCGGGCAGTGACGAGGAGGAACGGGTGTTCTTCATGGATGACGTGGAGGGTGCAGTGGAAGCCCCCGCCAGGCCCAAGTCCCCTCAAGGTCCATTTGAGTGGGCAGGCAGTGCCCAGGCTGACCCCCAGGAGAGAGGGCAGGGAGGCCAGAGCAGAGAGGCAGAAGTCAGCGTTCTTGCCACGGAAAAGGAGCAGGACTTGAGCAACAACAATAACACTGAGGACGACAACGTGCGGGTGGTCAGCCTCTCAGGCTCCAACTCCTGCAGCTGCCTGGACTCACAGTTGTACCTGGATGGCTGGGAGGTGGGTGCGGACGACGCTGAGATGGCAGAGATGATCGCCCACCGGACTGGGGGCATGAAGCTCTCGGCCACGGTCATCTTCAATCCCAAATCACCCACCTCCTCAGACTCTGCCGTCACCACCCAGGAAACCCCAGGCCTCAGCATTTCCCCCTCAGGGCCTGTGACCAAGGGCACAGAGGACAGTTCCCACAAACTCAGCACTGCGGCCACCAACTGCCTCCTTCATTCTTGTGTGTGCTGTGGGAGTTGTGGGGACAGCAGGGAGGACGCTGTGGAGCATTTGCGGGAGAAGTGTAGCCCGGAAAGCATCATCAGTGCCTCTTACACCACCGGCTTAGCCAAGGTGGGCAACAAGGGCCCCGAGAGGCAGGATGAGGACCAGCCTGTCCCCGAGGGCCCCCTGCCTGCAGAAGACACCCCCGCCAGCGGGGAGCCCAAAGCCCCCACTTCCAACAAGTGCCTGGCACACACCTCAGGTTCCCAGGTGGACACAGCAACCGGGTCTTGGGGAGAGGCCGAGGTGACCAGTCAGCGGCAAGGGCCTGAGGCCAGAGAGCAGATGGGCAGGACACCTGTGGCCCAGGAGGAGCCTCAGCACCCGCCGGGCTCCAGGTAAGAGCTGGTCTGGCCAAGGGACTGGACTCGTCCTCTCTGCACTCAGTGCTGGCAGATTCTCAAAAGTATTGAAATGTTTCTGCCTGGGGCTTCCTGGCCACCAGCAGGTGCTGGGCCTGAGCCGGGGTGTGGTTGCCTGTGCTGGGGCGGCAGGCAGTAGGTTGGCTGTGGAGGAGCCCAACCCTGCTGGAAGTTAGGCAGCCAAGAAGTGAGCCCAGTGGGCCCCGACCTTCCTGTTTCTGACAGTGCAGGCGCCTATTAGGTGCCGTGGGCACAGTACCAAGCCTTTGGTCCACCCCCTTTCATAGCCACGGCCCATCCTGACCCTGGTGTGAGCCCCGGGTGGGATCCTGAGCCCACCCTCGGCCTGTTCCCAGGCCATATTCCCAGGCCCCTGCCCCTTGAGGGGCTTTCCCTCTCCCCTACTTCCCTTCAGCCTCTGCTCCCCCTGTGCCCTGTCCTCTTTTCCCCTCAGAGGCCGGAGGCTGGGAATGTGGCCGGGTGGGGGTCTGCAGGACCTCGTACAGGCACATGCCCTTGGACCCGAGGCTGTTCCCTCTTTCCTTGCTCCCCACTCCCCTGGATTTATCCTGAACAAAGCAGATTACTGCTCCAGCATTGGAGACGGGGAGGGAAGTGCAGGGCCTGCTGGTTCACATGTGGCCACATTGTCAGAGTGACTGGTCCTGTAACCAGGACCCTGCCTTTCAGGGCTCCTATCCCGGCTGCAGCCGTGTCCACAGCCTCTCTACCAAGGTAGGGGTGGGAGGACAGGGAGGGGAGGGGATGAGGTGGAGGCCAGAAAAGCCTCCAGGAGCCGTGGGAGCTGGGCACAGAGGGGAGGCACAGGCCAGGGTGGAAGGGGCACAGTGTGGGAAGGGAGAGCATTCCGGGGACAGGGCAGGTGCTCCTTCCTCCTGAGCCTTGGTGCCCCAGGGGCAGCACCCAGCTGTGTCCTCCAGGGCAGTGTGCCCAGGCCAGTGTGCTCGGTGGCTTTCAGGGCTGCTCTTCCTTCGAGCTGCCCGTGCAGAGCTCTGCGGCCTCTGCAGCCTGGGCTGTGCTGGCTCCTGGGGTCAGCGGCCACTGCTTCTGCAGTCCCTCCTGTGCCCCTCCCAGCCCTTGGCAACCCTAAACTACTTTCTGTCTCTATGAATTTGCCTCTTCTGGACATTGCGTATGAACGGAATCACATATAGATGGTTCGATTGTGATTTTTGGCCTTATGAGGGCGTGAAAGCCACACATGTTCAGTGTAAACTGTACTTTGAGTATGGAAAGTTAGGTGTATTAAATGCATTTCCGACTTAGGATATTTTCAAGTTACAGTGGGTTTGTCCGTATATATCTGATCATAGGTCGAGGAACATCTGTACTATGTGACCTTCCATGTCCCGCTTCTTTCACTGGGCAGAATGTCTTTAAGGTTCATCTGTGTCGGAGCCTAAGTCAGTCTTCATTGCTTTTTGAGGCTGCGTAATACCCATAGTATGAACAGACCACCTTTGACCGTTCGCCAGTTGATGGATGTGTGTGTTGTTTCCACTTTTTGGCTATTATGAATTATGCTGCTGTGAAATTTGTGTACACGTGTTTGTGTGGACTTATGTTTTCAGTCCTTTGGGGTGTATACTTAGGAGCAGAACTGGTGGATTAAATGGTAATTTTATAATAACTTTTTGAGGAACTGCCAACCTGTTTTTCAAAGTAGCTACAGTTTACATCCCACCAGCCGTGCACAAGAGTTCCAGTTTCTCCACATCCTCACTAACACTCATTATTGTCTAAGATTTTTTAAAACAATTTGAACAGATTTTTCTTGTCCTTAGGGCATATCCCACTAGAACATACAGTCAACTGATTGCTTTACCATCACTTGAAATCATTGCTTGCTTGAAGTTATGGTGCCAGTTTTACTCTCGGCCAGGTTAATTTGTTTCATTTAGCATCAGATGCACAGAGATTGCCATCCACATGTAATTCAGTTTGATAATTGAGTGAAATACTGCTTGGTTCCCAGTCAGATCTACAAAATAAGATATACCCAGAGAAGTCTATCCAAAGGGGCCTTATTCCCCCCACCTCTAAAGGGAACAGTTTACAATTTTTTAATAGTTTATCCTTCAATTTTTAAAAGTATAAACAAAGACATAGATAGATGTGCAGATACACACATGTATTTTGCCCCCTCCTGCTGTTTGGTAAAGGGCCCCCCCTTGCCTTCCTGACCTCCCTCCTGCAGCCTGTCCCTGGTGCTGTCCAGGGATTGTCCTTGGTGTCCCTTATGGCCAAGTAGGGCCTCTGCGTGGCGGGCGCAGCGTGCACTCAGTCAGGCTCTGTTGCTGGCCTTGAGGTTGTCTCTGGACTTCTGCTGTTGCAGACGGTGCTACAAAGCGCAGCCTCATGGGAACATCCTCTCCCATTTTCGATAAGACCATTTTTGAGATGCTGCCCAAGCTTCGTGAGCATGTCACACGGAACACATTTTGTTCCTAAAGGCTGCCAGAGGGCTTTCTTCTTCAGGGCCTCAGACTCAGCTCGTTGGTAAGTGAATTGTTTTTCTCCAAAGTTGATACGAAACCGTCAATTCTTTGACAGGATAGCGGGAGTGTTCGGGTTTTGGCCTGCGCTGTTTTTGTTATTTCTCCAGGTGACAACCAGTGGACATCCAGCCTGTCTGACAGCTCCTCCCACCCTCCTGATGAGATATTTGTGCCCCACGGCGAGCACAGTTCTTCACACGGCTGAGCTGCTCAGGCCTCATCCAGCTTAGCACTCACGCTGCCACTCAGCTGAGACGAGGAAAGAGGACCTGCAAGGTGGCCTCACAAGGCAATGCCATCTTCTGAGGAAGTGTTTCTAGAAGGTGCAGAAGATCCTCAAAGAAAACACATGGCAGGTGGCCAGCTATGCGCTTGGTCCAGAACCTTGGACAGTGGCGCCGGGGCCCAGGACTGTGCCTGGAGGTAGCTGGGAGCCAAGTCAGCCTGGCGGCAGCTGGTCACACCTATCCCATCCATGGGCAGTATATACACTAGGAGCATCATTCACTCACTTATTCATTCATGTCTCAAGCACGTTCCTGGGTGGCTAGACCAGCCAATGGAGGCCCACTTAGGAGCAAGAGAGAGGTAGCCTGTCCTCTTGGAGTGTCATCTCGCACCAGTACAGAGGTGATAAGGCAGTGGGTGTTCTTAAAACAAAAGGCCACCTTCATACAAGCAGAGGGTTCACCAAAACCCAAATGGCGTGACGTCAGGAAGTCTGGCTGGTGTTAAGTGATGTTTTCGCAAGGCTTCCCAAGAGACAGCCGGTCTCACACACAGGCATGGGCATCTCATCCTTCCCGTTCTGCCGCTGAAGACTGGACCAAGAGGTTGGTGTTTTCCTTAGCTCAGAGGCCGGTGTCCTGGACATCGTGCTGTCATCCTGGTGTGACCGTGGGACATGCTCATCTGTCAGGTGCCTCTGTAGCCTCCGTGTGTGGCGTGGAGGGCTCAAGGTGACCCGCAGTCATGGCCCTGCGCTACGGCTTCCCGTCCTATGTGCCAGTCAGGCCTCTATGTGCAACGAGTTACAGGGCTGTGGCAAAGGGCCTGCCTGTGAGGCCAGATTCCCCCAAGACACCTGGAGCATGTGTTTCTGGTCAGGTAGGGGACAGCCTCCAGGTGGAAGGGCAGGGCTGCCTGGGCACTTGCCAGGGGGACTGACACGGGCCAAGGGGCAGATAGGCACAGGCCCACTGGCATCCTGGCACAAGGGTCCCAACCAGCAAAAGCCCCTCTCTGGGGCATTTCCTCAGGTCCTGGCTGATTCTACCAGTGCCATAGGCTGGGGGAGGCCAGACGCTGATGCGTCCACCCTGCTGCTGTGAATGTTCCAGAACTTGTGTTCTTCAGCTCTTTCCATTTTACCGGCTGCTTTCCTTCCTTTTCAGTGGTCAGTGAACCTTTTTTAGAAAAGTTGACATCTTTTAAAAGCCTATTTCCCCCCGTCCAGCCTCATCTCCTGATCCTGAACCTTCCATATTGTTGAAGCGGCTCCATAGGTTACTTTCCTATGGATGACAGGAACTCCACTGCGGCTGGCCCGTGTTCTTCCCAGGGACCTACCGGAGTGTGTGCCAGCCTCTGCCTTCTGTGAACAACAACCTTGACTCCCTTTCCTCTAATTATAAATGTGGTCCCTGTTCATTGTGGAAACTTTGGAAAACATAAAACGAATAAAAGGAGAAAATAAAAATCACCCAAATCTTATGAGCAATTTTATTCTTTTTTGTTCACTGGATATGGGTATTAATATGTGATCATTTCTCGACAACGTTCTTTGAAAACACGATTTTAGTTGGCTATTACTCTATCATAAGGACAAATGCTAACTTACTCTACATTTCCCATGTCCACGTTTTTTTCCTTTATTAAACCAGCCTCGTGAGTAGCTTCCTCTACAGTTCTCTGCCTCTTGGATTAGTTCTTTAGACTCGGTCCCTAGAGGTAGAATCGCTGCAGCAGAGGCAGGACGTCCTGTAAGCTCTGCCACTTACTGTCCGGCTGCTTCACAGAGAGACGCTGCCGCCAGGCTGACAGCACTGCCCGCGAGGCGGGAAGGCACAGGCCCTTCGCTGTCCCGGCTTGCTGTTCTCTGGTGATCGGTAACGTGGGCGCTTTTTCCTGCCAGAGCCTGTGTGTTGTCTGCAGTGACTGTTCACGTCCTTTGCCTATTTTTCAATTGGGTTTTCACGTTTTTCTTGCTGACTTGGAAACGTTCCTTCTGGCTAGCGTGTTTGTCGCAGGCAGCTTTATCCAACGTGTCTTTGCCCTTGGACTTTGATGTCTTTTGATTTACAGATGTCCCAGAGTTTATAGAAATTCTAGAGACAGTTTTGTTCTGCCTTTCTCTTTCCTCTGGCTGACCCTGTGCGGTGTGTGCTTTTCCCCGTGCCCCAAGACCAGGGACGACTCTCCTCATTTCCTGGTTGCCTGGGTCGGTTTTTAGAAATGTTTTACCATCAACTCCGCAGCCTGATGCCTGGTGAGAGATGAGGCTGCACGTCGGAACCATCACCAGCGGTCCGGGCCACCTGCCTTCTGAGAGCGTCTGTAAGCGTCAGAGCATGACTGTTGGGGCGGCCATCCAGACACACAGGCACAATTACCCTGGGCTCTGGCTTGGGGAGGTCTCACTGTCCCACCCCGAAAGGCCAGATCTGCACTGTGTTACTCACCTCTGTGACTACATTTGAGAGTCTGGCTGGTGACCCACACCCGCCTCCCTCCCTGTCACATGCTCGGTAGGCCTCTCTGGCTGTCCTTTTGGGTAGAATGACAGCAACCTCACAGGGCTACCCTTTGGCTGAACCTCTCCCCTAAACCCATGGCACACGCTCTGTGTGCTCTCTCCTTACGGAGCGGAGCGTGGTGGTGGCAGGCAGTTGACAGGGAGAACCGCTGCAACGGGCGTTTCCTCGCCTCCTGGGCTGGAGTGGCTGTGGGGAGTGTCCTCCTCCTTATGCTAACATGGGGGGCAAGGTGTTGCCCCGAGGACTGGCTTCTCCACCTAAACCCAGTTTTGTCATCTGAAGATGGGCTAACAATAGTCCCAAGCTCACTTGGCAGCTCAAGGAGAGAAAGAGAGGCCACAGCGCATGGACAGTTCACTGTTGTTCCTCAGCACTCCCCCCTCACCACCACTGTCACCACCACCGTCACCACCATTGTCACCACCACTGTCACCACCGTCACTCGCTCCTTGCCTTGTGTGCTGTTATCAGTCTTGACTTCGCCTCTACCTTTCTGTTTCCTGGACTCCTTTCCACTGTCCTCAGCTCCCCCAGCAGCAGGATGAGTGCTTGGGAGATTTCAAGCGTCCAGCGGGCTCTGTGTCGCGCCCATAGGCAGGAGGGGCTGGCCTGCAGCTGCAGCTTTCCCTTCACCTTGCTGCTTCCCGCCCTGCTCCTTCCCTAACGGGGGCCACACCTTCCTCCCTTCCTCCATGCTCTTGCCCTGGGGTCGTCCCAGACAGGTCCTCTGTCCTCACCGTCAGGTCCCTGAGGCCAAAGAGAAGAGCCCGGGCCTGTGTGACTCAGAAGCGGCTCCAACTCCCCCAGGCCCTGCTGACCCTCTTCCCTGTGGAGGTAACTGCTCGAGACCCCCCTGGTCCCTCCAGGCCATGCCACAAAAGGCCTTGTGGCCCTCAGCTGTCCCTGGTGCCCAGCCCTGGGAGAGCAGGATGAGGCTGGCACAGTAGTGAAGGAGCCTCCAAGTGGTGAGTGACTGTCACTGGGCCTTGTTCACACATCACAGGTGGCTGCGCAATGCCTGGGCCACCCTGTCCTGGTGGGGCCTTGCCCAAGGGCCGCTGCCATGCTCTCCCCAGTAGTCCATTTCCACAGCAACAGTAGCCACAGTCCTGGCACCAGCTGTTGGGGCATGGACTTGGGGTGAGAGGGCAGGGCAGGGTTCCCGCCAGAGCCCCTTGCTGGCACTAGCCATGCAACCTCAGTGAGCACAGTGATGCCTGAGTCACAGGAACCCCACGTGGAGCCCTAGCACAGTGCTCGCACCAAGGGGGCACTTGTGCCAGGGAAGCTCAAGAAGAGCTGTCCTTCTAGAGCCGGCATGGAGCTGGGGGACTGCCCTGGCCTGGCTGTACTCTCTGGGGGTGGGTGGTGATCGCAGGGTGGCCACGGCAGCTCCGCTCAGCTGTCCCCCAACCCTCTGGTCCCTGGTGACTCTGGCGTCTCCCTCTGGCCTCCTCACTGTACCCCAAACCATCCCCCACCCTGCGCCTTCCCTGTGTCATGGCACTTCAGCCAGTGCCAGGGAGAAATCCAGATCTTTGGTGGGGCAGAGGGTGCGATGGAGCAGCTCCTTTAGTGAGAGCAGTTGGGGAGCCTCCCTAGGCATGGTCTGTGCTGAGGCCTGAGTGGAGGGAAGGGGCCCCAGGTAGGGGGTGGGGCGTGGGGGACCCAGAGAGCTTTGAGGGGAAGGGTGGGCAGGAACAGAGTCAGAGGCAATAACAGGTAAACATGGAGGTAAAGCAATCTGCTATTTTAAAAATCGCTGTAAACAGCTTTATTGAAATATTGGTGTACAGTAATGGCAGCATTTGAGTTCCGGTTCCTGCATATCCTCCCCAGCACTTGGTGTGGTCAACCTTTTTAACTTTAGCCATTCTGATAAGTGTCACAAGGTATCTCATTGTGGTTTTAATTTGCATTTCCCTAATGAACGGTGTTGTTGAGCATCTTTAAGGGCTATTTGCCTTCTTTGGTGAAGCATCTGTTCACATCTTTTGGGTTGTTTGTTTCCTTGTTGAGTTCTGAGAGTCCTTTGTGTATTCTGGATAAAAGCCCTTTATCAGATATGGGATTTGCAAATATTTTCTTCCAATCTGTGGCTTGTCTTTTCATTCTAACACTATCTTTTGAAGAGTAAAATTCTTAATTTTGATGAAGTCCAGTTTGTTAATTTTTATTTTCTGGATTATGATTTTGGTGTCATATCTAAGAATTATTTTCATAACCCAAAGTCACAAATATTTTCCTATGTTTTCTTCTGGAAGTTTTATGCTTTTAGGTTTTACATTTAAATCTATACAATATTCTGTTTGGAGCTAATTTTTATATATGTGTGAGGCATGGATCAAAGTTTTTGGTTTTGTTTTACATAAAGAAAGCCAATTATTCCAGAGTTATTTGTTGGAAAAGGATATCCTTTCTCCACAGAATTGCCTTTTCACCTTTATCAAAATTCAGTTGACCATATATGGGTGGGTTTATTTATGAACTTGCTAGGGTGTTCCATTGATGGATTGGCCTAGATTGCTGGCAGTGCCACACTCTCTTGAATATGGTAGCTTTATAAGAAGGCTTAAAGTCAGGTAGTATAAGTATCCAACTTTTTTCTTCTTTTTCAAAGATGTTTTGGATATTCTGTGTCCTTTGTGTTTCCATATGAATTTTAGAATCAGGTTGTCAATTTTTGCCAAAAAAAAAAAAAAATGCCTGCTAAGGATTATGTAGACTCTACATATAATTTGGGAAGAATTAACATCTTAATAATATTGAGTCTTCTGATTCATGAACACAGTATATCTCTTTATATATTTAGGTCTTTAATTTTTCTCAGCAAAGTTTTATGGTTTTTATTATATAGGTCTTAAATATCTTTCATTAGATTTATCCCTAAGTATTTATATTTTTGATATTATTATAAATGGCATTGTTTTGTAATTTCAGTTTACAATTATTCATTGCTAACATATGGAAATATAATTGACTTTTATACATTGATATTCTATCCTACAACCTTGCTAAACCTGTTTCATTAATTATGGTGGGTTTTTTCAAGATTTCAAAACATAGAAATCTTTTTGAAGCTTTCCTACATAGACAATCACGTTGTCTGAAAATAAAGGCACTTTTACTTCCTTTCAATTGGATGTCCCTTATTTCTTTTTCTTGTGCTTTTTTAACCAGCCAGAACCTCCAGTACAGTGTTGAGTAGGAGTGATGACACAGGATAATTTTGCCTCATTCCCGAGCATTCAGTATCTAACATTAAGTGTGATGTGAGCTGTCAGATTTTCACAGATGCCTTTTATCTTCCCAAATAAAAAGGAAGTTCTCTCCTGGTCCCAGTTTGCTGAAAATTTTTTTTATCAAGAATAAATATTGGATTTTCTCAAATGCTTTTTCTGCATCTTTGGGGATAACCATATGTTTTTTCTGTTTTAGTCTGTTTAATGTGATAAATCACACTGATTGATGTTCAGATGTTCAGCCAACCTTGCCATCCTGGGTGAACCTGCTACATTTTTGCTAAGAATTTTGCATCTATTTTGTGAGGAATTTTAGGCAGTAGTTTTCTTGTCTTGCAATGCCTTTTTCCGGTCTGGGCATCAGAGTAGTGCTGGGATCCTAGACTGAGTTGGGGAGCATTCCAACCACTTCAACTTTCTGGAGGAGTTTGTGTAGAATTCTCATTATTTCTGCCTTAAATGTTAGACTTTATCAGTGAAGCCATCTGGGCCTTGAGTTTTCTTTGTGGGAAGATTTTTAACTACAAGATCGATGCTTTGCTTACTAGCGGTCTGCTTGAGTATCCATCTCTTGCTCAGAGAACGGGCAAGTTTCTGTGCTGCTGTGCTGCGTGATCCTTGGTCTCTACTGCATGCTCTGAGCTCCCAGAGGGTCTTCCAGGCAGGAGTCTCCAGGGTTTCCTGTCCTCTGCCCTCGGGACTTGGCCCTGCTCACCTAGCCCCTCCCGCAGTAATGGCTTCCTGGCCTCATCCCTGCAGTGGCCTCTTCCATATGTGCCCTGTGCTCTCCTCCTGCTAGTCTCCATTGGCTTCTTTGGGCCATCGTCCCCCCTGCTGTGTTGTCCCTCCCTGTCCCTTCTATATGAAGCAGCCACAGTTTGGTCTCACTTGCTGCCTTTGATGAAGCAGGTGGAAGCTCTGCCTGTGTGGCCTCACTGTGTCCCACAACCACCTTCCCACCCTTCTGACCCCAGGTTTCCAGCTGCCTGCAGGACCTTCCGGAGTCCACCCTGGGCATCTCATGTTCTCTGGTGTGGTGTCCTCCCTCCCCCCAATGCCACATCCCCAGAGCACTGGGACATGCCTGGCTCCTTGGTTGGGGGAGCCCTGGCTCTGGGCCAGTGAAAATAAGGTGGTCCCGAGGGCGGGAAAGAGTAAGGTCTCGAGGGTGTCCTGGAGCCGGGGCCACTGGGGCAGACGTCCCAGTCAGGAATCTGCCCCTAACTCCTGTACTGCAGCCCGGCCTTCTCAAGCCCCTGCCCCAGCCCACTGCTCTCACTCAGGGCAGGCCTAAGGATGTGCTGGTCACAGTCCAGCCCCGGCTTCCCAGGGCACAGACAAAGTTGGCCCCTCAGGCAGGGTCCACATCCTCAGCCAGGGGTGTGTGGGGGCGTAGGTCTTTGTGGGGGATGCCATGCTGAGGGTTCCAAGAGAAGGGGCTGGGCAGAGCCCAGGCCTGCAGTGCTGCCCCTTGAGGTACAGCTGTCTGTCCCCTCCCCACTGGAGCAGGCCCAGCCTGGGCGCTCTGGACAGTTCTCAAGGAGGTGCACAGCAGGTGTTCTGAGGGGGTGTTGCTATGAACCATGGCTACACACCCCCAACTCCCTGTTCCTTTGGGCATCAGGGGACTCCACAATCAAGGAGGGAGACCAGGATGCCATCCTTAGTCAACTTCACTCACTGCTTTGAGATTTACCAGCCATGGAAGCTTCTGTTGAGAATTTTTAAAAGCAACAAAGGCCCAGAAAAGGTCTACACGTGTGAGATGAGAATGGTGAAGCCTCCTCTGCTCATGTGGTATGATGTGGATGCATACATGCGTGTGTGCTTTTAGCTTATCTGTATTTCTTAATTTTTTTTACAGTACATATGTATTGCATATGTAATTAAGAAGTAATAGTGGCTGGGTACAGTGACCCATGCCTGTAATCCCACATTTTAGGAGGCTGAGGCAAGAGGATTCCTTGAAGCCAGAAATTTGAGACCAGCCTGGGCAATATAGCAAGACCCCATCTCTAAAAAAAGTTCAAAAAATTAGCCAGGCATGGTGGCACGTGCCTGTAGTCCCAGCTACTTGGGAGGCTGAGATGGGAGGATCACATGAGCCCAGTAGTTTGAGATTGCAGTGAGCTATAATGATGTCTGTCTCGCTCCCGAAAACAAAAAAAAAGAAATAAAGAAGTAAAGAAGTAAGAGTATGAGATTAGGTTCCCATGCCCCCATAGTGAGATCTTTTCAAGAGCTGGGCTGTGTCCAGGCCTTGGCCCAGCTGTGTGCCCAGAGCCCTGCATCGTGGCCAGGTGGGGCTAGGCCCAGAGGAATCAGATCATTGCTTCCACCTCTCCCCATGCTCTTTGGCTAAGAGGAGGCATTTGTGCCTGGCCTTAGTGGGAGGATTAAGGGGCCATGTGAACACCTCAAGGTGATGCCTAGCCTGGGCCCAGGCCTGCAGCAGGAGAGGAGTGAGGCCGGCCTGGAAGAGCTGGCTTCTTGAAAGACTCAGTAAGCCATGGGTGTCAGCAGCTGTTCTGGGGCCCAGAGCAGGTCAGATGCGACTCTGCTGGATCCCCACCCCCAGGATCCCAGCTTTGGGAGACGTCTCCTGGGGATGTCAGCAATCAGTGTTGTAGCCTCATGCGTGGACAGAGCTGGACAAGGCAGGTGGGCTCAGTGCCTCGCTGAGACAGTTCCCATTGGAGGGCTGTGGGATACAGAGACAGTTCACCATGGCAACTTGGAAAGTGACCTCCAGGACCTGCAACCTGTCAGTCACCAGGCAACATTGCATTTGATCCTCTGAAGCCCCAATTTTATCCAAGGAGAGGCTGGGCTGCCTTCTGGGGGCCAGCAGGCCTGGGAGCTGCTGGACCTCTCTCCTGGAGCGTGGCCCACACTCTCCGGGTTCCAGGGAAACCAGCATGGGTGGCCTTTCCTCCCAAAGTGATCTTGCACAGGGTCTCTCAGGGCTTGCTGAGGCTGTGCTGTCTGTCTGCTGTCGGGCTAGGACAGTGTCAGTTAGGACAGTGGGCTCCCTCAAGCCTGTCCACTGTCTGCTATTGGTCCTCCCCCCATTTTGGAACCTAGTCAGACTCCAGGACTCTGTAGCTCATCCCTGGGGTGAGGAAGGCCCCATGGCTTCTGGTGCATGGCTGTGCCACTGTAGTGATGGCAAGAGATGTTTCCAGGAAATCCTGATCCCTGAGTGCACAAGCGTCCCAGAGGTTGGTACATAGGGCCCCTGGAGGCTGGGGTTTGCTGTCACAATGTTGACCCTGCTTGGGGATAATAGGGCTGCACTCTGGGGCTGGGCTGACCCTCAGAGGGCTGTCTGACTCTCAGAGCACTGACCTCTTTGATAACAGCAGGTGGAAGGAGACTGTGGCCCTGAGGTTTGGCCCATAGCCTCTGCCTCTCTGCCACACACACCCATCTGGGGCGGCTGGGCATCAGCCCTGAGTTACAAGGCTCAGTACCAGGACTCAAGCACCACCTGCCCTGCTCCTCCACCACCTTTGAGAGTATCACTTTCCCATTTTACAGACAGGCAAACTGAGGCCCTGGGAGGTTAAGCTCTCCACCAGATGGCCTAGCTGGTGATGCCCAGGGGCCTTAGTCCACACCGTGTAACTTTCTGTGACTCCCCAGTCCAGCCCTGGGACCCCTTCCTGATGGCAGGGCCTCACCCTGGAGCAGCAGCCATGTGCCCAGAGCCCCTTGGTCTCTTCCTGTCGACAGCCCAGGTCCCCTGGAGCCAGGTGCTACTGGTCCACTGTGGCCCCATCACCCAGCTCAGGGCCTGAGTCCCCCTTCCCGATGGCAGGTGCTCATCACCCATGCCCCCACTCCACAGAGCAGGACTTGCCCTTGTTAGAGGTGGGGTCCCTGTTCTAGTCTCATCTGCTGGTCTTCCTGGGAGCCAGCTCTGTGGCTGGGAGATGGAGGCCACACACTCAGTGACCACAGCTGGGAGGTGACGTGGGCCCCAGGGCCTTTGTGGACTCAGGGACAAGTGGGGCACACTTCTGCTCAGCCAGGCTGCCTCCCCCAGGAAGCCCTCCTTGCTGCACTGTGACTGTCCCTAGTGGGATTCTGATTACAGGCTGGTTGTTTCTGCACCCCAGGAATTCAGTAAATAAACACCTCCTTTCAAAGTACTTTCCCTGCATGTTTGTACATTGATTATAAACTTACAAACCCTTAAACAATTTAAGCCATAATTCTATGTTGAGGACAACTGCTTCTTTGGAATACTTTAAACACACTTTACTAATGTGAATTGCTTCCACTCCCTGCTGGGCTGCTGCCACCCCCAAGGCACCAGCACCTAGCTGCAGGTCTTACTTGCCTGATTCCATCAGCACCTATTTTCCAGTCCCATTCTGTGGAAAAGGGGCAAGTAGCCTGCCCAGGATCACCCATGGGTGAGAGATGGGCTCAGGATCAGATTATAGATTCTGATTCTAGATTAGTGTCCTGGGGCCACTGTAACCAAATACCCACACACTGGTGGCCTAAAACAACAGAAATTTATTCTCTTTCAGTCTGGAGGCCAGAAGTCTGAGGCCAGGTATGGCAGGTGGCACTCCAGCTGAAAGCTCTAGGGGAGGATCTGTCCTGCCTCTTCCAGCCTCTGGTGGCTCCTGGTACTTCCTTGACGTGTGGCCAGGTCACTCTGACCTCTGCCTCCATCTCACGTGGCCTCCTCCCTGAATCTTCCCCTCTTCTGTCTCTTCCAAGGACACAATGAATTTAAGGTCCACCCAGATAATCTTGAGGATGGTCTCACCTCGAGATCCTTAACTTAATTACATCCACAAGGAACCTTTTTCTGAACAGGTCCTAGTCACAGGTCCTGGGGTTGATGTGGACATAACACATTTGGGGCCCATGATGCTTGGGTCCTGTGCCCTCAGCCACTCTGCTTTCCCTTGCTCCTGGAATTGCTGCTGGGTCAGATGAGACACAGCAGGAGAGGAGGAGGAGTCAGTGGGCCAAAGCCTGAGACTCTGCCTAATCCCGCTTAGCATTAGAGCACTGGAGAACACGTTCGTTTGTTCTCAGGGAGCCCACCTCTAAATCTGCCTGTGTCTAATGACTTCCTACTGTTTATTCAGCGGAGACACGCAGCAAGGCGAGCACGTGCCGCGGCGGCCTTTGGTTCAGGGTTGCTGCCACGGGCAGAGCAGGCGCAGGCGCTGCTCTGGTGGGCTTTACTTTCTCCTGAGGGAGACGCACGCTGTGTCGGGAGATGAGTGCTCACGGAGCAGTCACACAGGGTAGGGACAGGAAGAGCACAGGGCTGCAGTGGAGTCTATTTGTGACCAGTGGTCAGGAGAGGCCTCTTTGAGAGGAGGATATTGGAACAGATCCCAAAAGAACTGTGGGTTCTGGGGGTGTCCAGATAAAGAGCTTTCTGGGCTTGGTGAGATCTGTGCAAAGGCCCTGTGGCCATAGCATGCCTGGCTTGTCTGTGACAGCAAGGAGTGAGGCTGAAAGGAGTGAGTTGAGGGAGGTGAGGAGGTTGGTGGGACAGGGCATGGGGGCTTTGTGCAAAGAAGCTGTGTTCTGACATTTGTTTGAGAGGCTCCTCTGCCCTGGGTCTGCCAGGGGGTCTTGTAGGAGCTGCGGCTCCTTGGGGCAGGGCCTGAGTGCTAGGCTCCCCTGAGGCCTGGGGCAAGTCTGCCCTGGGCCACCATCCCCTCTGCCACCCCCACTGCCCACCGCAGGCTGAGCCAGGAGGGGTCCAGGTCTGGCTCCCCTGAGGCCTAGGGCAATTTTGCCTCATAAGTCTTCCCTGGGCCATCCCCCCTCCTGATACCCCCATCCCCCGCAGGCTGAGCCAGAAGGGGTCCAGGTCTGTGATCAGAAGCTCCACCCCACCCTCCCAGGCTGCCTCCGCCCCCTCCCCAGCTATGTCAGCTACTGCCTGGAGCAGTGAGGGAGGGAGAGGCTGCACCTGGATCTTCCCAACAGCTGTGCAGCGCCTGCTGCTTCCCTTGAGGTGCTGCTGTGCCAGTCAGATGGTGGCACATGCAGAAACGTCCCTGGCACCTGGAGTGCCTGCCACCTCCTCTCCCTATTGACGTGCGTGATTCTGTCCTGGGTGGTAAGCACAAGCCAGAGTTCGGGGGCCAGACCCACACGTGAAGCCCCTCTTGCTTGTCTCCTGGGAGAGTGTCTACCCTTCTTTGCTACCAGGCTCCACTGGGATCGGCAATTGCCATTGCCCAGTGCTGTAGCCCTGTGCTGTCACTGGAGCATCTGCCTGAGGGGTGAGCTTCCAACCAAGGGTCTGGTGCTGGCCACTGGCCAGCAGTCGGTGGCTCGGGCTGACCTCTGACTGGCTGCCTTTTGGCAACCTCAAGCTGAGGGCTGTTAGGTCTCATTAGCACTACAGGGGGGCTGACCCAGGGGCTGGAGGGGGAGCTTCCTGCGCAGTGGTGGGGGGAACTGTGCAGCCCACCCCAGAGAGTGATGAGTGGGTGCCTGCGGGGCGCTGTCCTCACCCTATACTCCCCATTAGGGCCCATGTCCTGCAGAAGCAAATCGCAGGCTGCTGTCCTTGCACCCCACAGGATGCCTGTTTGGATGGATTTGGGGGTGGGTAGGGGAGCAGTGACTAGTCCCAGGGCATCTGGAAGAACACCCGACCTGTGCCCGCCACCCTGGGGCCAGAAGAGGGTGGTCACTGGAGGTGCTTCAAGAGAATGCGCCAAGACCAGATGAGACATCCGGAAGAGGCTCCTGACCTGGCTGCACCTGCCCAGAGGATGACAGGGATGCAGCTCTGGGCAGACTCCCAGCCAGCTGTGGCACTGGCATCCTGCTTCCATCTCCCTCCCTCTGGACTGATTACTTCCTGGATCAGCACCTGGCCTCCTGGTCCCAGCCCAGTCCTCCTTTCTTCCGTTGGTTCCCTCCGTAGACATGAACCAGGCCCCGCAGGGACAGAAACTGGTCTGAGGACACTTATCACGGAGGACATTTGTCCTCTTCTTGGTCCCAGCCTGTCTCATTCCCTTGGGGCTTGGGGCCAAAGTCAGAGGTTGCCACATGAGCACACCCGACTTCCTGAGGAACAGAGTCACACATTAAACCCCAAGGAGGATGACTTTGCAAGTGGCTGGGGAGGATCCGGTCTGTTCAGAAGAAATTAGCATATTTGCTGCCCAGAACCAGTGCAAAGGCCTGGTAGCCACTGTACTGTCTGAGCGATGTGTTAGGCTCCTGGGGCTGCCAGAACAAGTACCACATGCTGGGCGGTTTCAGCCACAGAGAGGATGTGTTATCTCACAATTCTGGAGGCCAGAACTCCGAGATCATGGTGTAGGCAGGGCTGGCTCCTCTGAGGCTGTGAGGGAGGACCTGTCCCAGGCCTCTGTCCAGATCCTGGTGGCCACCAACAGTCATTGGTGTTCCTGGGCTTGTAGAAGCATCACCCCGACCTCTGCCTTCAGGTTCACGTGCCATTCTGCCTGTGCGTGGGTCTGTGCCCAGATTTCCCCTCAGGAAGGACAGCAGTCATTGGATTAGGACCCGCTCTACTCCTGTATGACCTCAACTGTAATGACACCGTAATTCCAAATAAGGTCACATCTTGACGTTCTAGGATTAGGATTTTAACATATAAATAGGGAGTGCACAATTCAACCCATAATAGCACATGCACGCCTCCTGCTGAGTTCTCACTGTGCTAGACTTCAAGGGCACACGCCAACGAGGAGGGATCAACCCGCTGCCGATTCCCCTCTGTGGCCTGGGTGAAGCCTCTGTGACAGTTCCAGAGCTGATTCCTGGAAGGGGCCCCAGCTCTCCTCAGGACTCACAAAGGAAGTCAAAGCCAGGCCTTGTGGTGAGTTGCAGACTCAGGGCAGGTCTTTGTGAGACGTGGTAAGAGGAGACGATGCTCCACCATGCTGCACCCTCTCTGGGGGACCAGAGGCGTCCAAGACTGTGGGACTGTCCTGGCCGGGTGGCTGAGTGTGGCTGGGCAGAAAGGCATTCACATCTGACCTGGGAGGCCGTGCTTGCCCCTTCTCAGGCCAACGCTCCTGCTCCCTCTCCATCTCATCACTGAGATCTCCCCCAAAGTGACCCCTCTGCAGGCTGGGCTGGCCACCACCGTGCCCTGCCACACTCTCTACCTCCTTGTCACGTGGGAAATTAGCTCATTTCTGGACATTTGTTTCCAGGCTGACTGTTTGCCTCCTCTCCACCTCTGCACACACAAGGGCAGGACCTCGTCTCGTGACTGTGTCCTGTGCAGCCAGCCCTGTGCCTAACACGTGGGCAGTCAACCACATTGTCGCCAATGTGAATGGCGGGTCTCCAAGAAAGGGATGGAGCACACGTGCTGTGTTTCTCAAACTCCTTTCTCAACAGTAGCTTGCAGGAGTCATGTTCTGTGGAACACCCTTTGGAGAGCACTGACCAATAGGCCAAGTTCCAAGACCCTAAACACACTCACGAGGCCTCGCCTGGGGTCTCTGCTCCGGCCTCTCCAGCGTCACCGGAGGGGGTTCCCCACGGTCTGGGGGCTGCTTTCTGCCTCTTGGCCATCACTCAAGCTGTCCTCATGGTTCTCCCTCCAGGAAGTCCCCTGACACTCTGGACCCCTCTGCAGCCTAAGGGAGGAGCCCTCCTCTGACTTCCCATAATGATGCCTGTCACGCTTTCCATATTGTGTGATAGGTCACAGCTCACCTGTCTACTCTGCCGACAGATTGTGAGCTCCTGAGCACTGAGCTGTGCAACTCCTGGCTCGTGGCTGGTGCTGAGTCCACGTTGCCGGGCAGCTGGGCAGATGACTTGCAGGGAGCACCCGGCCCACCGTCTGTCGCAGGGTCCTCAGCAGCTCATCAGGATTGGTATGTGGTTGTACAGACGTCCAAGCTTTCAGTTCTCCCACATCCAGGCACGCTCACCCCCTGCCTCCGGAGCCGTCAATCACTCTTATTCTCCTGCTTTTCTCTTAAGTAGGCCTTTGCAAAGGGCGCCATATTCACAGACGAGTCCGTCTGATGTCATAGTGAGAAGGATCTTGTGATGCTCTCAGTTCTTCCAAGTTGACGTGCTCTCTCTTCACAGACTCCAGAAGTCCAAGCCGACAAAGTTCTTTTTTCTGTCTATGATTCATGCTTGCTAAATTCATTACTGCATCAGATTCATCTGGGCTTTGCTATGGTCTTTTTTTAAAGAAACAATTGTAATTGAAATTTTAAGTTCAGTAAAACTCCCTTGGCTGCTGTATCAAATTGCGGAGTTGAGATATGTTCAATGTTCCCAACATTTCAAAGGCCCCCTCACCGTGTTTTCCACTCCAACAATGAAATCCGATGGTTGTCCTCCACATGTGCTATGTGAGAGGTGCGCTTTGGGAAGTAGGCCGAAGGACTAAAGAAGAGTGTGCCTGGGGAATTTGCTCTGCCCTCTGTGAAAAGAGAGTGGCAGGAAGCAGGATCTGGGCGGCAGCAACTGGAATGTCTGGCAGCTGTAGCAGGTGGCTGGATTTTTTGACATCCAGGTGTACATGCTAAAGTAAGCTCAGTCCACTGGGTCATTAATGCTGGTGACACGAGTTTGGGCTCCAGGGCAAGGCAGGGGAAGCCAGTGGTGGGATGGCTACCCCTCCTCCTCCAGCCGCTGCTTCTCACAGCTCGTTGTCCCCATGTGTCCTGAGTGTTGGCCACATCTCACCATTACTGTCTCCGTCCTCACTGTGGGGATGGACCCACTGGACACTGGCCAGCCTCTCAGCTCTGTCTTGTTAAAGTGTGCAGCTCCCAAGTCTTCTGGGGGACACACACCCCAGGGGCAATCAGGTGTACTCAACTGATTCATCCCTGGGCCTCCCTGTGGCCTCACCCTGTCTGTCCAGTAACTGCCCACGGAGGATCAACACCCTTCCCAAGGCAGCGTTCCTGGGCCTCCCAGTGTCCAAACATGCCCATGGCTGTGTCCCCCACAGTTCATGTGTTGGAAGTTTAATCCCTAGTGCAACAGTGTTGACTGGTGGGCCTGTAAGAAGTCATTAATTAATGCCACTATTGCAGTAGTGGGTTCATTATCACTGGAGTGGGGTTGTGATGCCTTCCATGATGTTATGATGCAGCCAGAAGGCCCTCACCATCCATCTGGGACTTCCTAACCTCCAGAACAGTAGTCAAATAAGGTTTCTGTTCATTATAAATTACCTAGTCTGTGGTATTCTGCCACAGCAGCAGAAAACAGACCAAGACACCCATCCACATGGCTCCTAGAAACAGGCACCCAGACAGGACCCCAGCTCAGGCTCCAGGTGAAGTCCCAGGTTCTACCTCCAGCAGCCTGTTCTTTTGTCCCCCTCGGCCCTTCCAGCCCAAATGAGCTCCCTTGGGCAGTGCCTCATGGTTTTTCTCTCTGTGGCCGGAATGCCTGTCTGGAGCCCCTTGGTGCTCTCTACCCACGTGATCCCCTGTTCTTCCAGAGCCTCAAGCTGATCAGAGCAGAACAGCAGGAGAGGAACATGAAAGGGGTTCTGGGTTGAGATAGCAGCCAGTGAGTGATGGGATCCATCCACTGACCAC
This sequence comes from Lepilemur ruficaudatus, assembly GCA_963574885.1. NCBI lineage: Eukaryota > Metazoa > Chordata > Mammalia > Primates > Lepilemuridae > Lepilemur > Lepilemur ruficaudatus. The sequence continues at coordinate 63,094 of CAUYRT010000752.1, forward strand.
CCAGCTGGCCTAGGCTTCAGTCTTAATCTGCTGCAAGAATCAGTTGTTCTTCTTATGACACACTATAAACTTCAGGTTTCATAGCCCAACCCGCTCAGGTGCACCAGCAGTGGAACACCTGTCCAGAAAGGCCTCCCAGCCTTCAGGGCATTTATCCAAGCGCAGGAGCTGCAGTGCTGACGTGCCTCCCCGACTCCGGCTACTGTCACAGGGACAAAACTGCCCGTGGTGCCATCTGCTGCCAACATGCACTTTCCTCTCTTCCTGAAGTGGCATTTATTCCTCTGATCACAATAAGAATACTTGATCATAAAAGAGACTTTGAGCAAGATATTGAGCATCTTTTCATGTGTTTATTGGCCATTTGTATATCTTCTTTGGAAAAATGTCTACTCAAATCCATTTCATATTTTTTAGTTGGGTTTTTTGTCTTTTTATAGTTGAGTTAGTTGTAAGAGTTCTTTCTAGCCTCCAGGTACTATACCCCTACCAGACCAGTGATTTGCAGAAGTTGCTCTGTAAGTTGTCTTTTCACTTTCTTGATGGCATCCTATGAAGGACAACGTTTTTAATTTTGATGTTGTCCAATCTATCTATTTTTTCTTTTGTTGCTTGGTCTTTGGGTATATGTCTCAGAAACTGTTGCCTGGTCTAAGACCACAAAGATTTACTCCTATGTTTTCTTTTAAGAATTTTAGAATTTTGGTCTTACATTTAGGTATTTGATTCATTTTGAGTTAATTTTGTATACGGTATAAGGTAAGAGTCCAACTTCATTCTTTTGCATGTGGATATCATGTCTTTCCAAGAGCATTTACTAAACAGACTATTCTTTACTGGTTGAATGGTCTTGGCACCCTTACTGAAATCATTTGCCCATAAATGTGTGGGTATATTTCTGGATCCTCAGTGTCATTGATCTGTGTCTGTCCTATTCCAGGCCACACAGTCTTGATTACTATTGCTTCATAACGAATTTCCAATCACAAGCATGAGTCCTCCAACTTCTTTTTCTTTCTCAAGGTTGTTGTGGCTATTTGGGGGCCCTTGTATTTTCATATGGATTTTTGGACCAGCTTGTCAATTTCTGCAAGAAAAAAAAGGCAGCTGACATTTTCATATGGATTGCATTGAATCTGTGGATCAATTTGGGGATTACTGCCATCTCAACAATATTAAATCTTCCGATCCGTGAATACCATCTGTCTTCCCATTTATTCAGGTCCTCTTTAATTTCTTTCAGCAAGGTTTTATAGTTTTCAATGGATAAATTTTACATTTCTTTTGTATTTGTTCTCCTTTTCTTTGAAATAGGGTCTTACTACGTTGCTGGGGCTAGAGTGCAGTGACCCCATCACAGCTTACAGCAACCTCAAACTCCTGGGTTCAAGCGATCCTCCTGCCTCAGCTCCTGAGTAGCTGGGACTATAGGCATGCACCACTACACCTGGCTAATTTCTTTCTATTTTTAGCAGAGACGGGGTCTCACTCTTGCTCAGGCTGGTCTTAAACTCCTGGCCTCAAGCGATCCTCCCGCTTGAGCCTCCCAGAGTGCTAGGATTACAAGCGTGAGCCACCTCGGTGGACTTTCTTTTGTATTTTAGTCTTTTTGATGCTATGGTCAATAGGATCGTTTTATCAATTTCATTTTCATTTTATTGCTATCATATCTAAATACAAATGATTTATAAAATAAATCTCTATTGATATACATTATACATACTAAAAGTTCACCCTTTTAAAGTGTACAGTTCAATGGTTTTTAGCAATGGACACTCTGGGCTGGGTGTGGTGGCACATGTCTTAGTCCCAGCTACTCAGGAGCCTGAGGTTGGAAGACCACTTGAGCCCAGGAGTTGGAGGTTGCAGTGAGCTATGATGACACCATGGCACTCTAGCCAGGGTGACAGAGTGAGACTCTGTCTCAAAAAAAAAAAAAAAAATAGTGGACACTCGGAACCTTTTGTATTGAATGCCATGCCAATCTCACCCTCTTTGCTACATATTTGCCACGTCAGTTCCTTTCCCTCTGTTCTTTCCCTGTCTCAATTCTCTTTCTTCCCATTTTAAAAATGTTGGTAAAATTCATGACAAAATTGACTGTTTAACCACTGTCATACATACAGTTCTGTGGCATTAAGCATACTCACGGTGTGTGCAGCCCTCGCCATCTATCTCTAGAATTTTCATCTTCCCAAACTGAAGCTCTGTCCCCACTAAACACCAACTCCCATCCTCTCGCCCCAGGACCCACTATTCTTTCTGTCTCTAACCTGACTACTCTAGGGCCCTCACATAGGTGGAATCATGCAGGATTTGTCTGTCTATTTCACTGAGCATCACGTCTGCAAGGTTCATTGGTGTTGTAGCAGGTGTCAGAACTTCCTTCCATTTTAAGGCTGAGTAACATTCCACTGTTTGTACACACCACATTTTGTTTATCCTCCGGTCTGCCGATGGACACGTGTGCTGCTTCGACCTTTTGGCTGTCGTGAATCATGCTGCTGTGAATGTGGGTGTACCAGCATCTGTCCCAGCCCTGCTTTCAGTTCCTTTGGTGAGGCTGTCAGCTGAGACTGGGGGTATCCAGTGGAAGGTGACAGTCTGGATGGTGAAGGCCTCACCCCCTCACTTTACCCAATTCCCAAGGCATAGGACAGCTAGGCCCATCCCCCGCTATGAGAAACTTTTTTTGGGTCCTCTGGGAGGAAAGAGCTGCAGGTCACCATCAGGGCCCAGCAGAGGGTCCAGTTCCTCAGGCTCAGCCACCCTAGCCTCCCATCACTTTGCCATGCGCAGATGCATATTCATCTGTTAGAGCAGAACAGTGACGCACACCCTCCTGCATCCCACTCTGCTGAAGGAAGGGAACCCGTGAGGCTCCACCCTCTTCTAGTCCTCCCCCACTCCACTGGAGCAGTCCTACATGAGGAGGCTGTATCCCTAAATAAGCTGCCAGGCAGTTCTGTGCGTTTCCCCCAGCATATGAGGTCCGCTCACATCAGCAAAGGGCCATGGCCACCTTTTTGGTGGCACCCTCTGCCCGGGCGTGATTAGAACACAGCTGGCTTTCTGTGCCATTGTCACAGACACCCAGTGCTGCCTGGAAGATCCTGTGGTGTCTGCCCACGTACAAAGATGAGAGTTTTGGGTGCATGCTGCAACTGGCCACTGGGTTGTAGAGTGTGGGCAGCTCAGTTCTACTCAGATGGTGCCAAATTATTTTTCCAGCGTGGTTGCACCAATTTACACTCCCACCAGCAAGGCGAAGGTTCCTGTTGTTCCACTCACGCTCCTCTCAAATATGGATGTAGCCAAGGAGCCCTGAACATGAGGCAAGCCTCTGGCACAAGCAGCAGACCAAACAGCCAACTCCCCTCAAAAAGGGAAAATAGAGACAGTGCAGGCTGCCGATGGCAACTTTTAAAAAATTGTAACGAATATTTCTAGATATATAAAAGATTTTGCATTAATGAAACAATAGTAAGAACAGGAAATTAAAAACCTAATAGCAGAAATTAAAATGTCCAGAGTAAAATTGGAAGAAAAAGTTGACGAAATTTCTCAGAACATGGGACAAAACGTCAAAGAGAAGATAGAAGATAAATTATTTTAAAATTGGAGGGCCAGTGAATGCTCCGCCCGGAGTTGGGCGAGGTAGACACCTTGAGGCGGTACAGGCTCAACTGTGAATGGTATTTATATAGTCACAATGTAACTCCTGAATAGCTGATGTATTGTAATAAAAACTGAGGATAAAGCTGCCAGGAAATGGAGAGGGAAGCTATGGGGAGGGCCATGTGTTAGTTTCCTGTGGCTGCTGTAAGGAAGTGCCACGAACTGGGTGGCTTAAGTCAAAAGTAATTGACTGTCTCAAAGTCTGGAGGCCAGAGGTTCGAATGTGGCCCTGCTCCCTCAGAGCCTCCCGGGAAGACTCTTTCCTGCCTCTTCCAGCTTCCAGTGGCTCCAGGGATCCCTTGGCTTGTGGCCGCATCACTCTACTCTGTCTCTGTGGTCACATGGCCTTCTCTCCCCTGTCTCTGTGTTTCCTCTTGTGTCTCTTAGAAGGACATTTGTCACTGGATTTAGGGCCGATTGGGATAATCCAAGATGATCTCATTTCACAATCCTTCACTTAATTACATCTGCAAAGACCCTCTTTCCAAGTAAGGTCATGATCAGAGGTTCCAGGGGTCAGGGGGTGGACATATCTTCTTGGAGGTCTTTCACTCAGCCCACTAGCGATGGCATGAAGGGGTGAGTCTCCTGTAGGAGAAAGTCAGTAGATAATATTAATATTAGGGACTTGTGAGTCAATACCGGTGTCACCACCAGGAGACCCAGCAAAAGGACGTGGACGTGGTTGCCTCAGCGCAGCCCAAGGTAGGGCAGCAGCTGGGTCAGAGCCCTGCTGTACTAGCTGGCTCAAGGGTGCACGTGTATTACATTGATGGCATTTGAAAGTTAAGTTATTGTAACGTTCTATGTCTGGGCAATACAACCCCGTGGAATGGGGGCCTGTGAGGACACAGATTTTTGTTTGAACCCGCTGACCTTTAGGTTCCAGGAGCCCCTCGCTGTGCCCTCGCCCCATACACCGTATCTCTTTCTCTGTGCAGCGGCTCCATGACTGGCTCCTGCTCCTCAGACAAGACCGGCCCAGAGGCAGCCCTGGCAGCCATACCTGTCACCCCTGTGACCACAAGAGAGAAGATCCGGTCCAGGTTCCACGGCAGCCATGACTTGATCCACCGCCTGTTTGTCTGCATTTCAGGTGCGCAGTCTGGGCCTGGATAGCTGAGGACACTGGGGTGGGAGGTGGGGCGCACTTTACAGGCGCTCTGGCAGGGTGTGCACAGCCTCTCCCCCAGGTTGCTATAAACAGCACCTGGTCTGCTCCTTTTCCTGAAGAAGGGCGAGATCTACCGAATATAGGAAGGTGGAGGAAAGGGACCTCTGCAGGTGGGGGTGGGGGAGCTGCCCAGGAGTGGGCACAGTGCAGGGCTCTGTGAGTGTCCCTCAGCCAGAACCACCTAGCGGTGACAGCTGTGACCTGTGGATAAAATGAACAATATAAATAGCAGACCTTGTGCTGCGGCTGCTACGGCGGCCCTCCGCCCTGCCCTTGCCTTCTCCTGACTCCTGCATTTTCACTCCTGTCAAAGGAGCTGTCTCCCACGGGGCTGGGCCGCCTCCTCTTTCCCTGATTGAGTGGAGGACATGCTGGTCTCAGCCAACCAAGCACGTGGCGCCAGCCTCTGAAGTTCCTCGTATCTGCCCTCTGTCACTCTTAACCATGGTCCTCCTCCCCCAGGCGTGGCTGACCAGCTGCAGACGAACTATGCTAGTGACCTGAGAAGTATTCTCAAGACGCTGTTTGAGGTCATGGCCACCAAGCCAGAAACGGATGACAAGGAAAAGTTAAGGAAGGGTGAGTGCCCACTCAGGATGGGCTCTGAGCCTGCGCCAGCCACCTGTGTCCACTGCCCCCAGGGAGGGGGTGCTGAGAAAACCACACCTCCTAGCCCTGGGCAAGCATGGCCCCGAGGCAAGCTTGTACCCAGGATTGGCTGTCCTGCCACAGTCCAAATGTGCAACCAAAGGGTGCATAGCTGTGGAGCCTGGGAAGCACCAAGCGAGGCCACCTGCCCAGAGAAGTGTGAGTTTGCAGATAGGTCAGCCCCCCTGTTCTTGTGTGAGCAGTACATGGCTCCTGGCCCCCTGCACACACTGTAGCAAGGTAACTCGACTCTTACTGCCAACAGAAGCTGGCACAGCATCACTTCCACTGAATTCTGTCTGTCACAGCAGAGGCCAGCCCAGAATCATGGGGGGATGTGGGCCACACTGTTCTGTGGGGTAGTGGAAAAAAGTCCACTCTCAGACCCAGTCACGTACAGGCATGTGTACACACATGCATGCACACATGGCCACCAAGCACACACATGCACTTACACAAGTGCACACTCACATACACATGCACATCAGTGCACCACACATGCATGCAACACACATTTGCATGTATGTGCACATACACTGACACTCATACATGCACACAGCAGTTATTTGGCGAGGGAGTAGGCATCAGGGCAAGGACCAATTAGGCACAGGGAGCTTGGCCCAGAGCCCTTGCAGGATTCTGGAATGGGACGGAGGTTCGACCTCTGCTCACCAGCCCCTTGTGCCGGGCTCAGGTGACTGTTCTGGGGGTGCTGCCCCTCACCACAGGGGTCTGGGCACATGGGACAGCCTCCCTGGTCCTGGAGCCCTGGCCCTTGTGTCCACTGAGCTTGCCCCCTGGAGCCCACACCGCACCATTCTGCCAGGGGATTGTCAGCAGGGCTGTCTTCTGGAAATCGCACTGCAGAAGAGGTGGTGTCAGAGACTAGCTCTGCACCGGGGGATTGTGAGCCCCTTGGGCCACGCCCTGGACTGAGCACCCACACTGGCAGTCTGGGGGGCTCTGGCTACACTTGTGCAGTGTAGGAGGGAGCACCTGCCTGCCTCAGAGCCCACAACCCTGTGCACAAAAGGCACCTGCGAAGGGAAGAGCCCCAGCCAGGATCCACATGCTGTGGGCACTCCCTCCGTGTGCTGTGAGACTGTCAGTGGGTCTGGGGGAGCTGACCCTGCTGGAGGCACCCAAGATATCCACCAGGGACAGGTGACCATGCATCAACCACCTCTCCCACCACCCCCAATGACCTCCCTTTTTCTGCCAGTCACCCAGACCCTGCGGAGTGCGGCCTTGGAGGACTGCGCATTGTGCCAGGAAACACTGTCATCCTCGGAACTCGCGGCCAAAACCCGAGATGGGGACTTCGAAGGTGTGTGGGAGGCTCTGGGCCAGGGGCTGGCATGCTGCATGTTGGGTGGAGCACCCAGGAGCCTGTTCTGGACATTTCTACCTCTCTGCCCCACCCCAGCCCCTCCCAGAGGCTGTCTGGGTGTGTGGCTTCCCACGGGGTAGCGTCCCATGCTGCAGTGCTCCTCCCCTCCTGGGTGGGCACACAGCCAGCCCCAGACACTGCCCGGGACACCAGTGGGGGGCCACGGGAGTCAGGGGGGCCTCCTCACTGGGGGGTTGCAGGAGTCAGGAGAGCCTCCTTGTGGGGGAGCCGTGGGAGTTAGGGGGGCCTTCTTCATGAGAGCAGGGCCTCAGGCCACCTGATGTGAACAGGTGCAGCCAGAAACAACTCCCTGTTTGCCTGCGGGCCAGCTGGAGGCCAGGTGGCTGGGCAGTCAGGAAGGAGGGTCCAGAGCAGGTGGGGGGCACTGAAGCACATTTGTGGGGATGGGGTTGCCCATGGCCTTTGGAAGGGGCTGGTGGCAGAATATGAAAACAGGCCCGTGGGGCCCTGGAGGTCTGGGAGACGTGCCAAAGTGGACACTGGCAGATACGCCTTATCAGGGCAGCCAGAGCTGTCAGGGAGAGCTCAGGAGAGTAAGGGTCATAGCCAGGGTGTGGTCACCCAGGTGGAAGCATCCTGCAGCACTTCCCGAATGTAGATGTCCCAGGCTGGGGTTTGGTGGCCCAGCACTGCCAATAGCTGTGATGAGTGACCAGTGCATGTGATGCCATCAGTTTCCTGAAATCACAGCCAGTACCTGAGGTCTAGGGGAAGACAGAGAGGAGGAGAGGGATCAGCGGTGCCTGCACCTGGAGGCCTCTGACCCTGCCCTTGGCCCACCTGGCTCTGCCGCTGCTCATGTGTCCCTGGCTCTCATTGTGACAGACCCACCTGAGTGGGTGCCAGACGAGGCCTGCGGCTTCTGCACTGCCTGCAAAGCTCCATTTACTGTCATCCGCCGAAAGCATCACTGCCGTAGCTGCGGGAAGGTAGGTGGGACCACACCCCAGAGGATGGTCCCACAGTGTCACGGGGGGACCTGTCCATAGGTGCAGTATGAGGTTCTGGAAGTCAGGACCTGTGCCCTGAGAGGGTTCCTGGGTTCCTGTGAAGAGGCCCAAGGTTCGGGCCCTTGGAGTCTGGATGGTGCCCATGTCCAGCCCTGACCACTTTAGAGCCAGGGATGGGGAAGGGACAGAGGGGGAACAGGAGCCTTGGTGGCCTTGGTGCAGGGCCCGAACCCCCTAAGAGAGCTCAGCCTCCTGGGGTGAAGCCTTAGCCAGGGTTTCCTGGAGGTTCCAGCTCCACAGCTGTAGGACTGGGGACCAGGCAGACCCACCACCTGCCCTGCCGGGGCTGGATGGGAGGGGCCTGGCTGGCTGGCGAGGCCCCGCCCCTCACTCCCCTCAACCTCCATGCCACCCCCACCCTGTTCTAGATCTTCTGCTCCCGCTGCTCCTCGCACTCAGCACCGCTGCCCCGCTACGGGCAGGTGAAGCCTGTCCGCGTGTGCACGCACTGCTACATGTTCCACGTCACGCCCTTCTACAGCGACAAGGCGGGCCTGTGACACGGCCCAGGGCACATGCCCTCACCCACAGGCAGGACCCCCAGGAAGGACAGGAGAGTCTCCCTGTGTCTCATCCAGCTGCCGCGCCCTAGGGCTGCCCAGACTTCCAGATTGCTCAGAGCCTTCATCCCACCCACCCTGGCCTGGGACGCCACCCAGGGACCCCAGGCTGGCTGTGGGGTGACAGGTCATCCTGGCCCACGGAGGGAACCCAGTGGCAGGGGGCCTGGCAGGTGGGCTGAGCTTTCCTGTTGGTCCGCAGGAACTCTGCTATGACTGGTGTGTGCAGGAGAGTGGCCTCCCTGAGGGCCTCTTCTGTCCAGTGAATCCAGAAGCAGGCACAGGGGCAGCTGGGCAGGCTCCCCATCACGACAGGGTTTCTTGTGCACTCACCAAATCAGAAATAGTGGGCTGTCCCTTCCTTCCCACAGCCGCCCACCGCCTTCCCCAGTGCCCACCCTCGCTGGCCTGCCTCTTGCATCTCATTTCTTCTTGGCGGGCGAAGTGCAGGAAGCCACTCGGTGGGCCTCTGGGCAAGCAGGGGCCTGGTGTCCGCCCTCCACTGTCCACTTTCTGGCGGAGCCTGGGCAGCGCAGAGACCCACAGGCGGAGGTTGCTCAGGTTCTTGGGCCCAGGCTCACCAGGCAGCCCAGGACCGCTGGGGGCTGCCAACGTGGCCACCACAACCCTCTTCCCTCTGTACCTCCTGGGATCCTGGCCCACTTCCTCAGACCCAAGAGCAGCCTGGACCCAAGCTGACACAGCAGAGTGGCCCCAGCATGGACACCTCCTCAGGCTTAAATCTCAGGCTTCACATTGCAATGATGATTGCAGTTTTATTTTTAGAGATGACACACCTACTGCTTCTTTTATAGGATAAAATGCAATTACTATTTGACAGTGGAATACACATGCAGAAAAATGGCTTCTGTTGGGGGAGAGTATATAATGGAGAGAATATTATGTATTGAGATTATATTTATTTTCTAAATGCTGTAATTCAAAACCATTTCCATAAATCTATTTAAGGATTGCAGACGCTCTTCGTTTTTTCTGTGAACGCTGACTCCTTTTTCTCTGTCTGGAAAGCGATGGTGCTCGTGCTGACATGCGTTCTGCCTAGGAAGCTGGGGGCTTCTGCACTCCTGGGACAACTGCAGGGCAGGCCTTGGTTCCCTGTTAGCCCCCAGGAGAGGAGAGGTCACCCCCTGCCTCCCTGCAAGCCCCATCTCACACCTTCAGGGCTCCGTGCCCCACCTGCCCACCCACCTGCCTCGTTCCTCTTCTCATCTTCGGCTCGGACCTCTGGCTCTGGCCATCTTGGGATCCACCCCACCTGGGGACCCTGGTCGTAGGGCCTCACTGCCCAGCAGCCTGGAGTTGCCTTCTGGAGGGCCCTAGAGAGAACAGGGTTGTCATAGCCATAGGCCAGAGCCCCTGGAGGTGGGCACTGGAGGGCCAGAGATTGGGGCGCTTTCTGTCTGGTGAGAAAGCATTTTAGAATGTGGGGCTCCCTCTGCCTTTGGGAGCAGAAGAGAAGGGCATCCATGAAACCTCGGTGTCTCTGGCTGCCCAAGGCTGGGTCCCATCCCCCCACACCTGAACAGAACATAGAGAGATGGTTCTTCCCACCCCACATCCCATTCCCCACTCCCCACTCTGGTGGACAGCTGTGGCCTGTGTCACTGGCTGGACAGCTGTGCCACAGTGGAATCGTCCCCGCAGGGAAGCCTGCATAGATCTGCTCTGTGGGCCCCCTCTCTCTTCACAGGCACCCGCACTGGCCACCTGAGACGTTGTGGTCCTCCTTGTCCACCAAGTCAGAGGTGGGAGAGGGAGTGGAGACCAGGAAGGAGGGTCTGCCCCCCCAGAGGGTGGAGCCTGGGCCCCAGGGCGGCAGACAGGAAGATCTGCATGTGGCCAAGTCCTGGGAACCCTTCAGGCCAGGGGGAAGGGGGCAGCCCCTCCCTGAGCTGCCCTGCAGGAAGGCCTCGGGCCATAGGAGCCCTCCCACGAGGTGGCCCACTGTCCTGTTCACACAGAAATGAGGGTTTTCCTGGACTCTGGGGTTGCACAATAAACTCAGGATGTTCAGTCACCCTACCCTACTATGGGGCTATCCTCACAACAAAAGCAGAGCCAGAACCTGGAGCGAGAAGGGCTGGTCCCAGGCAGAATCCAGCTCAGGAAGGATCTAGAAGGAATGACCTGCTGCCCACCCACAGCTGGGGCTCCAGACTGGCTTCACATATGCTGTCCCCTCTGCTCCCATGATAGTCCTTCAGGGCAGCAGGATCCCCAGGATCCCTGTGTTATAGATGGGGAAACTGAGGCTCACAGAGGTCAGTAAGTGGCAGAGCTGGGTCGCAGGCTTCTAGGAGGGTCCCACAAGAGGCAAAAGCAGAAGCATCCTGTGACGTGAGGAGCCTGGATGTATTAATACTCCCAGGGAAGGCGCCTTGAGAGGCAGTGGCTCCACCTGGTTGCTCATGGGGCAGCTGGAGGGAGGCAAGGCTGCCCTGAGCACAGCGCCTCCCACCCTCTCTGGGCTGTGCACAGGCAACTGTTCTCCAGCACCTCCCACCCCACCCCAGCTTCCAGGAATAGGCAGGGGCCCGAGGCTGGGCTGTGCCCACCCCACAGGGGCTCAGGACCCCAGAGGCAGCCTGCAGCTCCCAGGGACAGGCCAACAAGTCACAGAACGGGTGTCCCAGGGGCTCAGGAGCAGGCCCTGGGGCAGAGATCCCCACATCGTAACTTGGGGAGGTGGCACAAGGTAGGGAAGGGGGAAGCCCCACTGGGTCCTGCCCCTTCCACTATGGGCTCAGCTCAGCCATGACAGAGGCAGCTCCAGAGCCCCCCCACCGCCCCCACACACTCTGGCCTCTGGAACTGTCCCTGTGGCCCCCACGGCTCACCTGTACAGCAGCCAGTGGCCTGGCCTGCCTTCCCCCAGGGGCCCTCAGGCCAGCAGCCAGCTGTCCTGTCTGGGAGGCAGCGAGGTCTCCCCAGCCCACACCATTGAGCTGTGCTGGTTCCCGGGCTGAACAAGGAGGCCAGGAGCACAGAGCAGGAGGCCTTGGGACAGCATGGGTGTGCATGAAAGAGGTGTCCTTCTTGGTGACGAAGGTGATGGATGCCAAGTCGGGGGTGGGGGCGGGAGGCCGGGGAAGGGGAGGCTGGTCTGAAGCAGGGAGCCCAGCTGTAGCCCCTAAGGGCCGCCAGGGGGCACCCCACCCCACTGCCTCCTCTAGGGAGCCTGGCTGTCAGGGTTCTGCTGTGTTGGGGGCACCTGGAGCACTCCCCTGCAGGGGCTGCCCACTGTGGCCAGGCACCCCAAGTCTGAACAGAGCCCCCAGCGCAGCCAGACCCAGTAGCCAGGCCCTCGTCCTCAAGGTCCTGCAGATGGTGGAGGGTCCAGAGAGGCCTGACACAACAAAGGCAGGACAGACCATGCCCAAATGGCTTGGGGAGGCTGGGGAAGGCTTGGGGTGGCAGCTGACAGCAACCTGGAGGGGCAGCTCCAGCCTGTCTGTGGGCCCAGTGCCTCGGCCTCGCCCTCGCCCAGCCCTTGCTTTCCCTGTTCCCTGGACTCTGCAGTGGGAGCTGAGGGGGCAGGCAGGACCCAAAGTGTCCACCCCATGCCATCCCCATGCCCCAGAATCTTGGTGGTGCTCCCAGGCCCACCCAGATGCACCTCCTCCAGGAAGGCTTCCCAGATAGCAGCACCCCCCTCCTCCCAGAAGAGCCCCTGCCATTCGTGGGAGGGAGACCTGCTCTTTTACGCTAGGCTGGTCCTCCCCAGGCCTTGAAGAAGAAAGGGCCCCCACACCACAGGGGGCATGGAGCAGCAGCAGTGCCAGGCTGGGCCCCTCTGCCTCCCAGGCCTGTCCAGCTGTTAGTGGCTCTGGCCCTGCCAATTTGGGAGGCCACCCCCTGACACCACGGCAAGTGTCTGAACTGCACCCACAACTCTCCTTCATAACCTTTTTTTTCCTTTTTTTCCCTGTAAAAGTTTTTGAAAGGAAATTTTACTCTTCTGCTTTTGGACCCTTTGGCTATAAGAAATTCATTTAATTTACAATTGTCTAGGTTGTCCAGGGGTCATCAGCACAGAGAGAAAAGTTTGTAAAGTGAGAAAAATGTCTACCTTACTAATTGTTCACAAATACAATGAACTGTTTCTTATTTTAAGTTTAAAAATAATGTTGACATTACATTATGTAGATATTTAATTACATCTTCATTTATTTTGATTTTGCTGTCTTCTTTTTGTACTCTGGAAACGATGTCTTCCTGAGTGTCAAACTTTTTGGAAGGCCCCCAAATGTTTGGAGGCCTGGCCTGGTGCCCACAGCTGCCCAGCCAGGGCAGCCTTGCCCCACCCCAGGTTCTGACTGAGACTGCTATGACCAGTTGTGACTGGGCAGGCCCCATCTCTCCGAGGCCCCATTGCCCTGTGTGCAGGGTCAAGGGCTAGAAGCACATGTTTATTTGGGGCTGATTTTCAGGTTCCTGCCACTTCCTGGGCACCCCCTGTGTCCAGCCTGCTGCAGCCCAGGGCTTTGCATGCATTCTCATTGTACCCCCATTTTACAGCTAGGGAAACTGAGGTTCAAAGAGGTTAAATGAGTTGGTCAACTTCTCATGGCCAGACTAGAATCTAGGGTGTCTTTCGGGGTAGGACCCCCCTGACAGAACTTCCCAGGACTACCCCCTGGTGTTGGCACACAAGCAGGCCTCTCGGTGGAGGGAGGCCAAGGCTTCTGGGGGGTAGGCACACGCTGGGCCAGTTGTGGCTCTCCAGTGCCTGATGACTGGGGCCGTCCCCCAGGACCTGCCCACTCCAGCCACCTCCTGGGGTCCGAGGAGAGGTAGGCTTTGGGCCAGGGGAGGAGACACGTAGGGCAGCCTCCTGGCTGGAATGTGGGGCTGGGGGCCGGGGCTGCAGGGCATCTGCCCCAATGACCAGGGAGGCCAAAGGCAAGAGAGGAGGTGGGGCCGGAGCCAGGCATCCTGGCAGTGCGGGGAAACAGGCCCTGGAGGAGGGTGGGCCTCACCAGGCTCCCCACCCTGGGGGTGTAGTGTGGTGTGTTGAGGCCCTCAGACAGGCTGAGAGGACAGGGTGCATTCTGGAACCAGGGTGCCCAAGTTCGTGTGCAGCGGCAACAGGGAGGTTGGTGATCCTGAGTCCAGAGAAAGGAAGCTGGGCTCAGTTAAGCACAAGGAAGATGGGGAAGCAGTCTTCCAGAAGTTTCTTTCCCTCAGGTCTCCTTAGGGCCTTCAGTACCCTCACAGAACCCTGGCGGAGGGAAGTAAGGCAGCCTTTCCCAGGCCGAACCAGAGATCCTTCATCCCATCTTCCTAGTGCCCCCAGAGGTGGACAGAGCATCCTTGTTTTACAGCTCGGGAAGCTGAGGCAGAGCTGGGGCTGGGGGAAGAAAACCCGGTCTGGGGGTGGGCGGGCGCAGGGGGAAGTCCAAGCAGACTGAAGACTTACCAGCCCTGGCTTTCCACCCCAAACTGGCAAAGCCCCTTCTAGATTCAAGCCCTGCCCTGCTCTTGGAGCTCATGGCTGGGGTGGGGTGGGGGAGGCTGGGCTCCCCAAAAGGGCAGTGAGGGAGAACACTCCTGGGGGTGGGAGGGAGTCTAAGACTGGGCTGGGGCCTTAGAGGACGGGGCAGTGAGGGACATGTGGCTGGTCCTGCACGGGCTGCACGGTGGAGGTGCTGGGGGCTTGGGTGCATGGAGGGAACACAGGAGTGGGGGTGGAGACAGACAGAGCAGTGTAGGGGACTGGGCTCCCCTGGGCAAAAAGCTTGAGATCTCTGCCCCTCCCTCCCGGCCATGGGCTTCCTAGAGAAGGGGCAGGAAAGGCTGGGCAGGCCTGGGGGAGGGGATGGGCAAGAAGGCACCTGATCCAGCTTGCGCTCAGGAAGGGGTTCTAGGAGATGCCCTGGGGACCTTACTCCAGAAGGGGCCTGGGATGGCCTGCCCTCTGCAGGCCAGCCCAAGCCGTGTGCTCCCATCCCCAACCTCCCCCCTGGGGCTCCACAGGCGGCTGTGTGCCCCAGTGCTGACTTGAGGTGCCTCTGCCCATCTTGGGAGGGCACGCTGAAGCTTGTGGGTGTAGAGGCCCAGCCAGCTCCAGGAGAGACCAGCCACTCACCTGTATGTCCTCCCCACCCCGCTGGCGCTGGCTTGCAGTGGCTTCCAAATCTCCCCTGGGGGCATCCAGGCCCAGCCAAAGCCACCCTGGCTGAAGTAGGTTCAGGACTTGCCAGCCACTCCCTCCGCTCCCCTCCCATCGTTGCTAGCCTGTGGTGCCTTCCTGGCTGCCCCTGGTCCTCGGTCTGCCCAGTCCCTCGCAGTTCCCCCACAACTCCTGCACACTCCCCAGGTGGTGGCGCCCACATACACACTCCCAGGAAAAGTTGCGACCCTCAGGCACCTGGGAAGTACTTGATCTTGGGTTGGCTGGGGTGGGTGGGTGGGGGTGAAATGGCCTAGGTCCAAGTTAAAAATCTCAGGCTGGGAGGTGGTACACAGATGGCTTCCCACAGTCACACCTGGGTGCCTGTCCTGCTGGCTGTGGCACTGAACAAACCCCTCACCCCATGGCAAGGAGGAGGCAGGGCACTGTGCCCAGCAAGCACACTCTCATGAGGGAGGTGGCAGGCAGCAACCCACTGGGCAGCCAAAGCAGGAATGGAGCAACTTTGCAAAATGCTGACCAGCAGAAGGAGAGCCCAGGTCCCCAGAGCACAGAATGAATCCCACTCCTCCCAGATTTGGCACCCTCCTTCACCCTGCACAGCTCTGGGCAGACTAACCCAGAGGGACTGAGCACTGAGTTCTTGTTAGGGGCTCTGTCCTGGCGCTGGGGTGATGTGGGACAGAAAACAGATGAGGCCCCTTAACATTAAGGGGGTTGATGTCCATGCAGGGCTGTCTTATGCCCCCGTTGGGTCCTGCAGCACACAGTATTCTTAATCCCACTTCACAGATCAGACAGCTGTGGCTTACACCCCAGCAGGTGTGGCTGGGCCAGGAGGTGGCTTTGGTTTCCACACTCCTGTGCCAGCGGCCCTGAATCTGGTGTGTGGGAACACTAATCTCCATTCTGCTGGGATATCTGGGGACCCTAGCAAGTCCCTGAACCTCAAGGGTCCCAGTTTCCTTATCTGTAAACTGGGCATACAGAAATACATAAGGAAGTGCACATAAAGCTTTTACATCAGTCTGAAGGCCAAAAGTGCTGAGGTTTCCCAGTTTTTTGTTCTATTTTGTTGGCAGGAGCCTCCCACCGCATTTAGAACTTCTGTACCGTGGTCCAGCCACCTTATGCCACAAAACTCTCCAGCCTGCTGGTCCCACCCTCAGGAGCACCCAAGCCACTGACCCCAAAAATCAGTGAGAGAGAAGATCAAGGAGCACTGGGCAGCGCTGAGGCCAGTCCCACACCTCCTGGGCCAGCCTTAGGGTCCTGGTCCCACTTACCACGACTTCCCTCTCTAGAAAGAGCTTTGGCCAGAGGGGACAGCGCCTGCCTCTGGGAATATCCCTGCCCTTCAGACCAGACAGACAGCACATGGTCCTTCCCTCTTGGAAGCCCTTCTCGACTGTGGCGGCGGATCTTTGACACCTTCTCTGGGTCTGGGGCCCCTCCTTCAGCCCTGGTGTCCACTGGGCAGCTCTGAGCGACCCCTCCCACTCTGGGCCTCAGTTTCCCCATTGATACCCTCAGAGGCCTGGCTCTTAGGCTCAAACTGTCTGCGCCCCTCTCCCAAGGCCCAGCCTTTCCTGGGGCCACTCTGTGTCCGGTGGGGAGGGGAGTCGTTTGCAGTCCCACGCGAGACTCCCGAGCAGACCTCGAGGCCCCGGCCCCCCGCGGAGCCAGTGTCGCAGCCGGCCCTGGGAACAGGTTCCTGAGCGCGTTGTGCACAGACCCGCCGCTCCGGCGCCGCGGCGGGCGCACGCCCAAACCGGGAGTCGCTCTAGACGCTCACCGCGTCCCCACGGGCCTGGCGCTGGGCCGGGCGCTGGCGGTCCCGGCGCGCTCCGCTTCCTCTCGGCGATGTGTCCGGCCGCAGCGCCCTCATTGGCCACACGCCCCGCCGCCGGCCATTGGTCCGCGGCCCCTACTTTACATATGCCGCTCTGGCCCAATCGGTGCGCAGAGCCTACTTAACATGCATGACCGCCACCAGTCAGCGCGCGCGGGGGCCGGGCCACCACGTGCTGTTGCTAAGCTTGGGCTTCTAAATTGTTACTACCGCGGCCGGCCTATCGGAACCGAGCTTCGCATCTGTCAACATTGTCGGCCCGGCCCGAGGCGTTCGGCCTGTCCCCATTGGCCTCGGCCCAACCCAGTGCCCGCCCTCGGAGCCGCAGCGCCTGCTCCCATTGGCTGCACCGGCCGCCGTTCGCCCTTATGTGTCAATTTGAGGGCCCGAGGCGGAGGGTGGCGGCCGAGCGCACTGCGAGTCCGTGGAGTCTGGGAAGCGGTGCCGCGGCCGCGAGGGGCGGGCGGCGAGCGGAGCCGGCCAGAGTGGGCCGGGCAGCGGCCGCCGCCGTCCCCGGGCGTGCGGGCGGCGCGGGTAGTAGGATGGAGCTGAATTCCCTGCTGATCCTGCTGGAGGCGGCCGAGTACCTGGAGCGTAGGGACCGAGGTAGCGCCCGCGCCCCTTTGTGCGCCGGGCGGCTGGCGGGCGGCGGCGGGGCGCGGGCGGGGCGGGGGCCCGCTGACCGCGCCGTCTGTCCGCAGAGGCCGAGCACGGCTACGCTTCAGTGCTGCCCTTCGACGGCGACTTCGCCAGGAAGAAAACAAAGGCGGCCGGCCTGGTGCGCAAGGCCCCGAACAACAGGTACCGCCCCCCCGTGCGGCCGCCCCCCACCCGGCCCGAAGCCAGTTCCTCTCGGCCCGGCCCGAGCTCAGCCCCGTCCCCACCCGGAGAGTCCTCGCGGGCGTATCCCCGGCCCGCAGCCCTCGCTGTGCCGCCGTGCGCCCCGGCGGCCAGCCTGGAGGAGGAGGCGCGCCGGGCCGCGGCCGCAGCCCCGCCCGCGCGCCCCGCCCGCGCGGTCGCCATCTTCCCGCGGCCGCGCCTCCTCGGCCTCTCGCGTAAACAGTGCCACGCGTACAGCGCCCGCCGCCCGGGGTCTCCTCCCGCAGCCGCTCCCGCCCCCAAGTTGTTCTGGACTTTTCCAGCCAGGAAAAAAGTTGTCAGTGGCCTCTGGCCGGTGCCCCGCGTGTCCCGAGAAACTGAGGCTCAGTCGGGGCGCCGTGGGCCTGCCGGCCCTCACCCCTTCTCCCTGTGGGTGGGTGGGCCGCCTCTCTCTGTCTGCCCCCAGGAGCCAAGCCCCCTCAGGAAAGTGGACAAAGAAGGCGCGTGGAGGCCCTGCCTGGGCCCCTACTCCTCCCAAAGTGCCCACCGTGCCTGCCTGTCCTCCGGAGACAGTGAAACTCCAGCTACAAGTACAGGGGTCCTCTTTGGGACAGGAGGCCTGTTTAAGGGAGCAGGAAGAGGAGGTTGGCTGTAGGGGCAGCCTCCGTGAAGGAGTTCCTCCTGGTGCCAGTTACTGCCTCCATGCCCTTGGTCTTGTGCTCAAATTGCAGAAGCCCTAAAGCAGGGTGCATGCACTTCCATGGGTGGGGAGTGGGGACCCTGGGCTAGGGCTCTCCCCCGAGTTTCCACTCTCCTGGCTGCTGTGAAGACCATGGCACACCTGGCATCGTCTGGGGGCCCCGCTTGGCCCAGCTACTTCCATGTCACCAGGCTGGGAGCTGTGCTCGCAGGGGGTTTCAGGGCCCTTTGGCAGAGGGTGCGGCTCATTCCTGTGGCCTGCCTGTTCTTGGGAAACGGAAAGGCTGGCACGGGGACCCATCTCTGTGACGTACTGGCGTCCTCAGCCTGGCCAAGAATTGGTTGAGTCTCCAACTGCCCTGTCTGGGACCTGTCTCTCAGTCCCAGTCCTTGGTCCCCTGTTGGGGGCAGTTTGGAGAAGGACATGAGCGTGTTGGGGACTCCTCAGTGAGCAAGCCTGGCCCTTGATGCCTTCTTTCCTGGTCCCCCTACCTGTACAAAACTGCAGGATGTGACCTCGGGTTCCTATAGCATGGAGGTACCCAAAGCTGACAACCAGAATCATAGCTGAGGCTTCCTGAATGCCTTCTCTGCACTACGTGTTTCACACATACAACTGATCAATCTCCCCCCACCCCAGCCCCATGAAGGTGATGTTATTTTTAATCTTCATTTACTGCTGGGGAAACCGAGGCACAGAGAGGTTCAGTTACTTGACTGAAGTCACTCATCCATCTCTAATGATTCCTGTCCTGAGATGGGGTCCTGGCCTTCCACACCTGCTGGGATGGAGACCTGGGGGCGCTGGTGAGGGATGTGGAGGGCTCCCCAGCTGGGCCCATTTCCCGTGGCTCCCCTGGGCAGTGCCTGACTACCCCCGTGCCTGAGGCAGCTTCAGGCCAACAGACATGGCCTCTTCCTTGGCAGTCGCTGCCCTTGAGGCTGTCCTCAGCCAGGCCAACAAGGAGCTGGGGCAGAGCAGGGGCAGAGGGTCCTGGAGCCTCTGACTCGGTGGGGCAGCCCCACCCACATCTGTGGGGCCTGTGTGTCCTGCCTAGGTGAGGAAAAGGGATGGGGTACAGCGGGGACCAGGCCAAGAGGTAGGTAGCAGGCAGGAGGGCAGGGTTGAGTCTGGGGGGGATGTGGCCCCAGTGCCTGCTGTGGTTCAGCGGGAGGGGCCTGGAGCCAGCCTATGAGGGTTGGGTTCTATGAGAAAGTGAGCAGACAAGGGCCAAGGTATTGCTGGAAGCATTTGGCTTGGCACAGCCCTGGAGGGGGCTAGCCCCACCTCTCCTCAAGGACAGGATGCTCCTGGGACCCGTTTCACACACCTCCTTTGCAAGGGCCCCAATGGTCTCTGGACCCCCGGAAGAACTCCCGGGGGAGTAGGGCTGGCTCCTCTGCATCCCCCAGGCTGCCCGGGCAGTGCCCCTCTGCCTCCAGGGTGGGATCTAGCCCAGAGATTACACGGGGAGGTCCAGCAGCTGGCAGCCCCGGGGTCCTGTTGGCTGCAGCAGGCCACGGAGGCAGGTAGTTGGGGCAGGCAATCCAGCCTGAGGAGTGGGGATAGTAGACACCAAATCCCAAGTTCCTGGAGTAGGAGAGTGTGGGAGCAGGCAGGCAGTGGTCAGCAGAAGCTTCAGGAAGGGGCAGGGGTCTGGAGCAAGGAGAGGGCTCAGGGCTTAGTCTGGATGTGCCTCAGGTGGCCTGGGCTCTCTGCTCATGTGTGCAGCAGCCTGGGAGGCTTGGCTGGCCTCTGGGGTCCCCTGCACCGGGAGGTGACCTGGAGCTGGGTGCTTGGCCCTGCTGCATCATTGTCCTCCAGGGCAAATGCATTGGCATTGCACCCATGTTTTATGTAGTATTCTGTGCCTTGTCCGAATGGGCCAGACAGGAGGCACGAGCTGCAGACAGGAACCCAGAGAGCTGTGCTTGGGCCCAGGACAGCTTCCTGAGGGAAGCAGGAGGGCCAGGCTTGTTGTCCCCCTGCACTCACTGGCCCAGCAAGCACCCATGTCTCAGAAGCTCCGTCGTGGGCTGACCTGGCTGAGACTTCTCTATCCCTGGATGTCCATATTTGTCCTGTGAGCTGTGATCACGTGGGTATGTGAGACTGACAAACTGGTGTTGTCAGGACAGGACCACTCGGTCTCCTGAGGACCTGGCCCCTGTTCTGTGAGCTCAACCTGCAGTTGGTCCTCTGTGCTGGTCCATGTTGGTTCCAAGGACACCGAGTCTTAGGGAGTGGGGAGCAGAGAAGGCAGGCTGCTGGCTATCTGGGCAGCTGTGGGGCACTGGGTGGGTCAGCCCCAGGACTGGATATTGCTGTTCCCTGGGCCTCCCCCACCCCTTTCCAAAGGGTCTGGATCCTCTTGCCAGCCAGAGCCCTTGTGGGCCTTGCTAAGTGGCCTGGTGGCCCTGGACACCCCAGACCCACCTGCACCTCCATGCCTCCCTGTCCTCGTGGCTCAGTGTGTGGTTCCTGCAGGCCCTTGGCTGACAGCTGCTCACCTGCCCCAGCCCTCACTGCCCTTGGCCATTTTGGATCCCAGACCCACCTAGCTGCTGTCTGCAGGTCCCTGCCTCCCCACCCCCAGCCACCGGTCTTTATATTCTGGTGGTCGGGCATTGCAGTGAACTCTGTCTTTCTGTCTCTCTGAACAGGTCTTCACACAACGAGCTAGAAAAGCACAGGTAAGTGACACCTCCCCAACCTCCCAGTTGAGCTGCCTGACACACCTGGCCTCATTCTGCTGAGGGGAAGCTGTGGCTGCTGAGCCCCCCACCTGGCCTAGCCTGGGCGTGGCTGACTATGCTGCCAGGCTCTGCCCTCGTCTTGGGAAGAATCCTCCTTAAAGGAGAAGGCCAGGGTCACTGTTGTGCTTGGAGGCGGGCTGTGGGGGGCTGCCCAGGCTTTGCTCCAGGGAGTTTAGCCTGGGGGTCAGAGCCAGGTGGTGGCAGGGTCTTGGAGCACGACCCATTGTGCAGTGGATGATGGGCTGTGATCAGGAGTTGGGGCCTCTGACCCCTCAGCCCCATGCCCTTTGCCTCCATTCCTTCTGGGGTCTGCCTTCCAAGGAGCCATGCTAGAGTCTTGTCCAAGGGCCAGTGTGGGGTCAGCTAATCCCAGGCCACGTGGGCCTGGTGGGAAGCTCTGGCCCAGGGCAGGATTCAGGTGAGCCCCCTTTGTGTCCACTTAACTTCAGGGCTGGGTCCATGGGGGAGCACGGCCACCTAGGAGTCCCTCTGCCCTGGCCCCAGTTAGCCCAGGGCCCTGCATGTGACACTACTGGGTGTCCCTTCCCTAACTGGTGCTGGCCTGAGGCTGCTAGGGCTGCAGACCCAGCTGTGCCAGTGGAACTGGTACAGTGAGCTCGGGAGCCTTGGATGGGTACAAAGGCTCCATGGGCTAGGCAGTGCCAAAGGCAGGAGCCCCCTGCCAGGACCAGGGAGACCCCCTGAGGGATGCCGGGTGATCGTTCCTCCTGACTCTGCCCCCATCTGTGAAATGGGTCAGTTCTTTCTTCCCTTCTGGCAGGGGCAGTTCTACATGCCAGCTGAGTCTTCCCTGGCCTGCTCTGGAAGGTCTGGCACTTGGCCAGTTCTCCACCTCCCCCCCATGTCTACACCCACGGCAGCACCAATTTTTGCTCCCCCAGGATTCAGGCAGCTAGCTGGGGCAGGCGGCTGGGCAGGGGCAGAACACCGTGTTCTCTGAGGAACTGAACTTCCTGGACTGGCCATGTGTGTTTGGGGGGTTCCTTAGAGACCACAGAGGCGGGGGCAGGTGCGGGGCCTGAGGAAACTGGGCAGGCCTAGAGTTGCTCCCAGGCCAGAGGAGACCAGCCTGGCCTTGACTGGGACCTAGAACTTGGGCAGGCCAAGTTGGGGAAGGCTTCCTGGAGGTGGTGGCTGGAAGGACAGACAGGGGGGATGCCACTAGGGAAAGGTGGGTGGTAAGGGTGTGGCAGCCTCTGACCACTGCAGCTGCCCCCTGATCCTGGCCTTGGCCTCTGCCATCTCCTTCAGAGATGTGAAACATGGGTGGGGAGGGGGGAGATAGGTAGGTAACCTGGTGACTCTGTAGGTTCCCCCAGCCCAGTGCAGGGGTCTTTGCTTCTGAGTGGCCAAGAGGCAAGAATGGGCAGCCCTGAGCACCCACAGGCCTGGAGCTTAGGGCTCTGGCAGGGACTTTAATCATAGCCTACCTGTGGCTGGCCCAAGGCTGATGCCGGATGCTCCTGGCTGCTGGCTGCAGGCTGCAGGAAGGGCTGCATGTTGTCCTGAGGAAGGAAGGAAGCACCTGGCTGGGCCACCAGCTACCCCTGGGAGGCAGGCCCTGGACATCAACCTCCCTGGAGGTGTCCTCTCACTGGGGCTGGGCTGGGCCTGTGGGACTTCCCCTTGTGTGTTCTCAGCCAAGCCAGGCCACCCTGAGACCTGCTTAGCCCTACTCCCCTCCCCTCCTCCACTGTAGCCAAGCACCCCCAGCAGGGCTGCTCAGCATTGCTCGGCTGCTGACTCCAAGGGCTTGGGGCTTGAGGAGGCCACACATTTCTTGGTCTGGGGACCCTCATGGCCCAGCTCTAGGCTTTGGCCTTAACACAATTGTGGGGAGGGTCCCTGGCCTGTGTCCTGGCCCTCAGCACTCCCTGCAGTGGCAGGGCCCATCCCAGAATCCCAGAGGCCAGTCCAGAGTCCTTAGTGGGCCCAGCCAACTTCTACCCCCAAGCATAGAGACGTTTGTCCAGGTCCTGGGTAGACCCCTCCTTCTGCGGGGCAGCCACGTGCAGCCTTTACAGACCACACAAGGAATGTGGGTTTGTTAGCAACAACTAGAAAATGCAGGTCAATGCTAGGGGAGAGTGGGAGTTGCCCTTGCTCCCGTCCCCATGGCCCCCTAGGACCACTGGTCAGCGTATTTCCTTGCTGCCTCTTCTCTGGCAGCCAGGCCTGGCACGGTTCAGAGTGTGGCTCTACTGGCTGGCTGGGACCCTGGCATAGAGCCAAGCCCTGTAGGAGCTCTGGGTCCTCCTCTAAGGATTGGGTCTGCAGGGGAAGCTGGGATGGGCTGAGCCCATGCCAAGGGCCTGGCTGCAGCAGCCCTGGTGACGGAGCTGCTGTTGGTTTCAGAGGCAGGTTCTGCCTCCTCAGTCCACACAGTCTTCCTTCAGGAAGTGGTGGGTTTTAAAAGTGCCTTGGAATGCTCAGGACAGCCGCAGGGTGCTGGCAGAGGGCCTGGGGAGCTGCAGCAGCTTCAAGAGGAGAGCTTAATGAGAGCCCAGTGTGGCTGCAGGCTGTGGGACTTTGGGGCTCAGGGGGCATGACCCACCCAAGGTCCCACAGCTGGCTATTGACAGAGCAAGTTCCAGCCCCTGGCCCTAGGCTGCCCTGTCACAGCTGCTGCCCAGGGCAGGGAGCTGCGAGGACCTGTGCAGCCTGCAGCCCTGGCATGCACTCTCATGGGGATGGGTGGACATGCTACCAAGTATTGATAGTGCATGTGTGTGGTCACATGGCCTCCCTTTGTCTCTTGAGAAAAGTCTGTTTTATGATTTCTAAAGCAGTCTGCTCAGGTACCCCCTGCAGTCCAGAGACTGCATCCCAGGCACTCAGGAGGCTGCTCTTCCACACAGGTGCTAATGTTGCTGGGGTAGGAAGGGGACCTCATTATCTATATTTCCTCACTTGGTCTCTCACCTGACACTGAGTGTGTCCTGAGTCCCACGCTCTGCCGCCGCCTTTCCTCACTGCCTGCTTGGGTCCTTAGCAGTGCCCCTCTGGTAACTCCAGGGGGTCTCCAGACCGTACTGCAGAGAACGCTGGTGAGTGCAAGTGTTGCAATCCAGGAGGGACAGTTTTGCAGAACCAGGGTCCTAGAAGTAGAGACACCGGCCAGCAGTTGGTGGTGATTGTGCCAGAGCCCTTCAGAACTTTGTCTCTTTGCTCTCCCACCAGCAAACTGTGAACCATCCCCTGCACCTGCCAGGGAAGAGCCAGTCCCTCCTTTCCTTTTCAGCCCATTGGAAGGGTGACAGTTGGTATCTCCTTGTTTGAGTTTTCATTTCCTGGGTTGCGTGTGAGATGGAGTCAGTGTTATGTTAGATTAGCCTCGTATTCTGCAACTTGCTTGCTTGTGTCTTTTGCCTGCTGCAACGTTGACGTATTCCTCTGTTCATTTTTGATGTGTATGCGCTCAGAATATCAGGAACCCTGTGTGTCTTTTATATGTATTGCAGATATTTTTCTACTGTTACTTGTCTTTTAGCTGTGTTTTTTTTCTTTCATGTACAAATGTCTTTGATTGTAATGTTAATATGTGGTTTTTTTAGCATAGAAAACCTGGAAAATACAGAAAAGCACAAAGCTGAAGAAATAAACGTTGCCAACCGCATCACCTGGAGATGCACGCTTCCTGTGCTTCATTGTGTTTTGTTGAGTCTCTTGTGTGCGTCTGCTGTTTTATTATTTTAAACAAAATTGGGTCACGTGTCACATATGTGGTTCTGTATTCCAATTTTTCGTCACTAAAAATTCATGATGTGACAACGTAGATACACTAAAATGATAATGAGGCCATCTTTGGGTGGTGGAATTTGGGGATACTTCTAATTTTTTTTCTTTTTGTTGATTTGCATCTTCTAATTTTTCCACAGTAGTCATGTGCTGCTGATGTAATTAAATGGTGGATTGTAGAAATTGCCGTTTGCTCTATGACAAGTGGGCCAGGAAAGGAGAGCCCCTGGCAGCATCCCCACCTACAAGCTTAGTCCAGTGGTGGCTGCAGGATGGTGGGGACACACCCTCACCCAGCTTAGTGCCTCTTGCCCACACATTTCCTGGGTTGATGGGTTGTGGGCACTGCCCCCCTGGGGGGTGAAGAGGCTGAGGTTCCAGGCACTTAAGGCAGTCATGGAACAGTGGCCTGGGATCCCTCCCTATGCCTGTGTGAAGTTGTTTGGTGGGGGGTGTTGAAGATCCTCCAATATTGAGGTGGAGTCAGTATCAGTACAGATTCATGCCAGCTTCAGTCCTGTGTCCTGGAAGTTCTTCTTAAGGTTTAACTCAGGTTCACCCAGAAGAAGTTCTAGGTCCCATGGTGCTGTGTGCTGGGGAACTGGATGAGGTGCTTTGTCAGTAGAGGTTGCTGTGTGGATGTGGGTGACAGCCGTAGTGGTCACAGGTTGCAGCCCTCCCCTGAGGGGCAGGGCTGTTATGGCTCTGCAGACTCCCTGCACCCAGCAGCTCCTCCTCTGGGCTTCAGGCTCCTCTGTCCAGAGGAAATGGCTGTCCCGCCTGCTTCTCTCCCAGGGAGACTGGATTTGCTGGGGCTTTGGAACACTGGGAGCAGAGATGACAAGGTGGGGACGCTTGATGTTAACGCTGCTTGGGGAAAGGAGCATACACAGGCATTGGTGACAACAGGGCAGTTGGGCAGCAGGTTTCCAAAAGCCTCAAAAAATATTTCTACCCCTTGACCTGGCAGTTCTACTCCTAAGAATCTTTCCTAAGCAGGGCATTCTGTGTTTGCAAGTGACCTTGGCAGCCCGTGGGGCTGGGCAGTCTGCTACTGGGCATGGCTGTGATGAAGCCCTCTGGCGTCTTGGGGTGCTGGGCCAGGTGGGGTGTGGATGTGGCAGAGGACCAGGCCAAATCAGAGAGCTCCTGGGGGTGAGCACCACCAGCCAGTCCTCCCAGACATGCAGACCAGCCAGGATAGGCAGCGTTTCCGCAAGAGCAAGTCTAGGAGAAAGCCCAGGCCCTTCTGAGGCCCTCGATGAACAAATTCTGGAGGACTGTGGCATATGAACAACTACCACTGAGTATGATAGCTCCAGTTTTGTGAAAAAATGGATTACTCTATGTGGATACTGGGAGAAACTCTGGAATGAAGCAGTTTCCAAAGGGAGACCAAACTCAGGGTTGGAGGGGGCCTGTCTTCAGCTCTCCTTGACCTGGGTGGACTTGTGGTGACAAGAGTGACCAGAGAGCGTGTTGTCTGCAGCGAGGTGAGGGGATGTAAATCTTGTCTGAGTCCCCCAGACCTCGGTGTACCCTGCCCAGCGCCCGTTGCCTCCCCGTGCCCTGCCCTGTTGGCCACCCAGACTCCAGATGCGGGGCTGTGGCAGCAGGGCAAGCAGGGGCTCTTGGGTAGTGCCTGGTGGTGGCACTCTGAGGCTATGGCATGGCCGTGGTGGTCTGGGCTTACCCTTCTCCAGAGGGTGCTGGGCCAGGAGGGGATCCTTGGAGAAGGACCCTTACCTGTGGCAGGATTGTGGGCTGTGCAGAGCCCAGCCAGCTGCTCTTGCCTTCTCCAGACCTCCTAGGCCAGCCCTGCCTGCCGTCACCCCCGTGGCTTTTCCACCCCTGCCTGATGGTTCCGTCTCTGGCTCTTTCAGACGAGCCAAACTCAGGCTCTACCTGGAACAGCTCAAGCAGCTGGTGCCTCTGGGCCCCGACAGCACCCGCCACACCACGCTGAGCCTCCTGAAGCGTGCCAAGGTGCACATCAAGGTGAGCAGGGCTGCGCCCTCTGCCCCTGCCCTGTCCAGCTGCCTTGGCTGACATCAGCCCATTCCTGTGTGGCCTCAGGATGCGCCTGGCGGTGGGGGTGGGGGTGGGACAGCTCTTCCATCAGAGGGCCCAAGGGTGGGTGGGGAGCTGCTTGGCAGGTGCCTATTGGGGCCTGGGTGTCTTTGCTGGGGCTGGGGGAGCAGCAGCAGGAGCTGCCTGGGCTGAGGTTATGTGTCTTATACCAAGTTTTGTTGGGTGGTGACACAGTAGGAGGGGACGGGACACGGGGCTGAGAGAGGCATTGCCTGGGGCAGTCCCCCCACGGTCTTTAGACTGAGACCTGCTGGTTTGGGGTCTGGTGACATTTTGGCCCATCAGGGTGAGTGTCAATCCCCTCTAAGGGCTTCCTCTGCCTGCACAGGCATGGGCACCTCCAGTTGGGGTGGCAGGAGCTTTGAGAGGGGAATGGTCAGAGCCCTGGGGGCCCTCAGAGAGCAGAGCAGGCAGTGTCTCAGCTGGGCCCACAGGAAGGTTTAGAGAGGTCAGGGTGCTACAGGTACCGTTGTGGCATAGGCCAAAACCCAAGACAGGCAGGGCCAAGAGTGTTCGAGAAGAGCTGTTTGCGGTAGGGCTGTCCTTCTGGAGAAGGTTCCAGCTGAAGGCTGGGTGGCACTGACCCAGGGCTTCAAGCCCACACGACTCTGCTTGACCAAGGCTGGCTGGCTGTTGGGGGCGCTAGAGCCGATCAGTAGATGTAGAGCACAGGGCTAAGAGGTAGCACCTGTGGGTGACCACCTGGCTGGAACGGGGAGGGGCACACATCAGGCTGTTGGGGGCCAGTGGGGACGGGACACCCTGTGGCCCCTGGCCTGGCTGAGCCCTATGGGGGGTGGGGAGCTTGCCCTGCCCAGCCCTCTGTGCCTGGTGCGGGGACACTCCTTCCTGAGGGCTCACAGCTCCCCCACCCCCAGAAACTGGAGGAGCAGGACCGCCGGGCACTGAGCATCAAGGAGCAGCTGCAGCGGGAGCATCGCTTCCTGAAGCGGCGCCTGGAGCAGCTGTCAGTGCAGAGCATGGAGCGTGTGCGCACAGATAGCACAGGCTCTGCTGTCTCCACGGATGACTCCGAGCAAGGTGGGGACATGGGCCCAGGCCTCTTGCAGCTCTCCAGGGGGATGGCAGAGGAGGCATCTGGGGTAGGGTCAGGGATGATGGGGTGTCCCCAGTACCATCTGAGCACGCTGTATGCCTCGGCTCATTCATCATCACCACTTGCATGCAGAAGGGATGGGACAAGGAGCGTGAGGCGCATAGGCTGGGAAACTTGCCCACAGGGGGACCAGAGCCAGGCTTGGCCCTAGCAGTATGCTTCAGAGGCTGGGTTCTTACCCAGAGCCTGTCCTAGTGTCTGCTGCCTCAGGGCCCAGATAGAAGTTCTGCACCTATTGCCAGAGTTTCTGCTTCCAGAAAAGGGAGAGAGAGACCCTTGCTGTGAAGGAGCCCTAGGCTGGTACCCACAGCATGCCTTACCCCTCTCTGTTCTCCCCAGAAGTGGACATAGAGGGCATGGAGTTTGGTCCTGGTGAGCTGGACAGTGTTGGCAGCAGCAGTGACGTGGACGACCACTACAGCCTGCAGAGTGGTGGCAGCAGCGACGGTGGCTATGGGCCCCATTGCCGGCAGCCTGGCCACCCTGGCCTCTTGTAGGCCCTGTGCCCTCTGCTCCTGGCCTGCCCACCTGCCCAGCCAAGCGTGTCAGCCCTCCAGGCCTCCTTCAACTGACGTCAGCCTTGCCACAGGCCCACTGCTGTACCATTCTGGAAGCTCCAGCTGCCGCCTGGGCTGCCCACCTCTGCCCACTCACTGGTCAGGGCCCACTGAGCCACCTGACCCTCCCAGCTGGGCAGGGCCCTCTGCAGGGAGGCAAGGCCTAGTTCCTGCATCCCGGAGCCCAGCATAGCCACCCCATGATCTGTTCTCAGATTCCTAAGCATTCCAGAAGTATTAAATGTCATTGCTGCAAACCTCGGCGGGCGCCGTGTGAGGGGCTTAATGACCACCGCAGGGAGCTCAGACCCCAACTCTGGATCCCAGGAGAAAGGATCGGACCGAGGAAGTAAGGAAGGCGAGGCTGTCTGTCCATCCGTCCGTCCGTCTATCTGTTGGTCCACGCAGGCTCCTGAGGCGTGGATGGAGGATCCACAAAGGGCGGGACTTGGATGAGCACCTAAGGCAGGTGGGCAGATGGGGGCCTTCCTACCCTGCAGGCATAGGAGCCAGGGCTGGACCATGCCACCCCTGGGAGATCCTGCTCTGGTAGAACTGTCAGATGCACACATGCATGCGCCTAGGCACACGCGCTTGTGTCCACACTCACATATGCAGACATGTGGGCACCCAGAGGCCACATTTTCTAGGGAGGTTGGCCTTCGGAGGTCATCTAGGCAAATGCTGGCCCCTGGTCTGCGCTTGACTCCCCCTGCAACCCCCAGCTCACCCGCACCTGCCTGGTCTACACAGGACAGGGGGCTTCTCCTCCCGCAGAGGCTGGGGTGAGCTGGAGGCTGGTGAGTTGAAACCACTGGGTCCTCAGGGAGCATTCTCATCTCCCTTTAAAGAAATAAAATGCTGCACTGCCCAGCAGCCCAGACAGGGCTCCGAGAGCCCCTTGGAGAGGGGGCTTCCTCACGAGTTCTGCTGTGTCCGCCTCAGCTGGCAGAGAGGCTTTTTCCAAAAAACAAAACAGAGAAATGTTTTTGAAAACAAAAAAGCTGTAAAGACTCTAGGCCAAGGGATGTTAGCGTGCGCCGCCTCTATTTCCTGTACGAGATTTTTGTACTCTATTTTCCTAGCTGTTGTTACATCCTTGTTTGCTGAGGGGTGGGAGTGACCCAGTGTCTCAGGGACCCATCCCTCCATCATGTTGTCATAGTGTGCCTTGTGTCCCATGTCTGGCCCTGCCCCCACTACCAGCATGTCCCTGTGGCTCACAGGACACCCCTGGCCTGCCAATCACATGTCCCCCACAGTGGGCAGCCCCTTCCAGCATCTGGGCTTCCTGGGAATGACGCAGCCAGGCCTGTGTGGACATATGGCTGCTCTCTGCCACCAGCAGGAGGGGCCATGATCTGGCCCCAAATTCGTCCTCTCCAACAGTTAGCAGAGGCCTTCTGTGTAGCCTGGGGACAGCAGGCCACCTGTGGGGACTTGCTTGCTAACCAGAGAAATAGATTCTCATCTGCTACCTGACTCAAACCCCTGTTCCCTGGCCTAGGGCAAGGGCTCCAGGTCTCAAACACTGGTAGCAAACGAAGACCCTGGGTGGTGCAGGCCCGGCATTAGGAGTCTTCTGCTGGCCTTGGCATTTGTGTAAAGTCCTTTGTCCCTGGGGACCATGCAGCAATACTTGGGTGGTGGGCGTGGGGCTGGCCCACAGCAGTGCCTGCCACCTTCTCCGGTGCATCTGTAACCAATTTCCGAATCTTGGGGAAAATGTGTGTTTATTTTCAGCCATGTGGACGGACACTCCAGAGTGGGTGGCCTACTGAGGCAGGAAGCTCCCTGGAAACAGCTCTGGCACAGAACCTGCCCTACAGGCACTTGGGATGAGAGACGGAGAACAGGCTTGTGGGGCAGGTGCATGGAGGTGGGGAGACTATCCAAATGTCATTCTGGCCCCACAGGAAGGGGCTGTTCCTGCCAGGCCAAGTCTGCCCACTACTCCTGCGCTCCCAGCACCTCTGAGAGTGCTTGCTTGTGGGCACCAGGACAGTCCATGCCCTCAATTCTTGACGCATCAGCTCCCCTTGCCACCTTCTAACACCTGGGGGGTTTTGCTCCCACCTCTGGACAACAGAATCCAACCAGGTGACCAGTAGCAGCCTCCCTCAACCAATCTTCCTGGCAGCTTAGCCGTGGCTTTTCAGGTTGCAGTTCCTGGGTGGACAGGGGAGCCGGCCAGGGAGTCAGCTGCTCCTTCCTGCCCTCGGCAGGGGTGTGCGGTATGGCCCATGGGGTGAGGGCTGGTGCTAAGAGTTATTCACATCTACTCCTCCCCAGCTCCCTGCCATTTTCACAGGCTGGCCATTACTAGTGGCCATGGGGGCACAGGGCTGTTGTAGTGTCTGTAATAAGCAACTGGGACCAGGACAGGGCACTGGGGTGCCTTTGCCCTCTGTGTGTGCCCTCTTGGCCCACTTGTGCCACTTTGGTGCTAAGTGGCTGAGATTCTGGAACCCCAGGCTCAAGTTTGGGTCCCCCACCCTTCCCGGGAGGTGGCCCCACACGCCAGGCCCTCAACATCCTGGCGCAGGCCTGGCTGGCAGAGGAGGGGCTGCAGGGGGCTTTGCCTACACGAGGGCCCAGGGCCTGGCTCTAGCCCCAGTCTCAGTGGCAGTGCTGGGGCCTGTGTTCCTGGGCGGTGGAGCCACACACCAGGCGGTGGCCCACCCTCCCGTCTGCCCTGGTCATCTCCTTCCCACTGGGTTGGGCAGACCCAGCCCCTGCCTATCTCTGGGTCAGCTAACCTGGGGCCCCCTCCCCACAGCCCACTCGGAAGATCCTGACCCCGACTTGCAGGGCACCCCTGGGGCCCATGTCTGGGGCACTAGGACAGGTTCTGTGCCAGATTTCTGGGGCCACTTGAGGCTTGGTGCTGGCAAGGTGGGCGTGCTGGAGTGGGAAATGGGCCCCCACCCCCTGCCCACCAGCTGGGGCAGTGCTATGTCATTCTGTCATTGTAATATAAATACAGATTTTTATACCTCACCCCTCTGGCTCTGACTCTTTCCATCACCGTGCTCGGTTCTTCCCCTCAGCCTCCCACGGGTCTTTTGGCCTGGCTTTTGGGGATTGGCCCTCACTACCCTGCCCACAGCCGCTGCTTTCTGGGAGGCCCAACCACTGGGACGCCATGTCACAGCTCCTTCGTTGGACACTGTCACACCTGGAGTTGAATGAAGGTGGGTTCAGGCAGAAGCCTCCTTACTGGCCTATTTGCCAGATACGTGCACTTGCTGCTGGCATTCAGGCTTTGCTCCTAGCCGGGGCTGGGGCACCGCCGGGCCGAGGACAGCTCATCCCTTAGGGTGTCCTTGCTGGCTTCACTCACTGTTTCTGAGCCCTCCCCATGCAGAGCCTGCTGGCTCTCAGAGCTGTACCCTGAGAATCCCTCCCTGGGCCTGTCCCCAGAACTACCTGGGCATGGCCTCCACATCCCACCCTTGGGACCTGCTGTGCTGAGGTGTGGTGTGTCCAGCTGTCCTCTTGTGCTGACAGTGACCACAGGGACCCAGCCTCCTGTCTGCCCACTGCAGGTGCGGTTGCGAGGTGGTGAGACCATGTGCCATGGGGAGGAGAGGCCTTGCTCTTAAGCAAGCAGCCCTACAGGAGCAGACAGTGCTGATCCTCTGAGGGCCTGGGGTTGGGGAGTGTGGGCCCAGAGAGAGACACAGAAATGCCTGCCTTGAGTCCTGGAGAATTGATGAAGTGGTATAGCCAGAATGGGGGTTTCCCGAGAGCATGGGGGCACCACACTGGACATGCGGCAGCAGCACACTGGAGATGGCCCAGCAGGACCTGCTGGCAGGTTCTGGGGTGGGCACAGGAGAGGACTGAGTTCCTCCTCCCCACCCTAGCAGAGCAGTGGACTCTGGATTCTTGAGCCTGTGTGATGCCCCCTCCTCCCACCCCCCCCAACCCGGAGCCCTAGAGGTCTTTAGTGGGACACCCCTAGAAAAGGGGATTCCTGCTGGGATCGCAGCTGGGGCCTCAGAGCACTGGGATTTGGGCATTAATGTAAGTGTGGACATCTGAATTCCAAATATTATTATGATTTAGAGTCATCACCACCTCGTTTTCTATTGAGGGCATGTGGCTGCCAGGGGCCAAGCTGAGCACTTTGCATATTAGTGCCTGTCTGGTCATGCTGGGCCCATCTCACAGGCAGAAACTGAGGCTCAGGGCCTTCCCAAGCTCACTGGGCTGGAGGGTGGTAGGCCTGGAACTGAACCCTTGACCTCAGGGAGGCCCCTCCTGAGTCCTCCACCAGAGCCCACCTCCATAGTCCATCTGCGTTTTTGTTGGGTTATAGCAAATGCCCCCAAGCAGGGCACCTGCTGCATCTCAGTCCTCCTGCCTGATCTTCCTGGCAGCCAGAATGACCTTGAGCTGGTCTTGTTGCTCCCCTTTCTCAAATCCTCCTCTGGGTCCCCAAAGCCCACCCCTGCCCATGCCCCAGCACTTGCCAGCTCTGCTTGGGCCTCCTCTGGGAACTGTCCTGAGTCCCCTCTGTCCTTGCCTTTACATTTTTGCTGGGATTGTAGCCACCCACATGAGGTGCTGGAATAATCTCGGCTAATCACCAGCAGGGCCTTTTGTTCCTCCTTTCCCAATCCCTAGCCATCCCAGGTGCACACTAGTCCCACGAGATCTTTCCAGAGGGCAAAGAGGTTATTCCTCTGGTTCCTTCTTTGTAACCGCCTTCGGCATCTTCAGCCTGTCCTGAGGTCCTTTACAAGAACCTTGCCCAGGGTCCTCTGCCCACCCATCCCCTGCCAGCCCTCCTGGCCCCCTGCTGCCCTTCATTTGGCCACCATGTGACCTCTGTTGGGTTTGGTGCTGACCGAAACCTGCCCCTGAGTTTGGGGACTAAGTTTCCCCCTTTGTCACATGGATGTCAAGAGAACAGAAAAAAAAAAAATCTCCCACCCTCCTCCAACCCCCTGGTACCAGCATGGCCTTCAGCTCTCTTCTTAATAGGAAGAAAAGAAAGAAAGGCTGCCCGGTGCCAGCTCTCTTCTCCGTACCCCCACGCTACAGGAACTGTCCTGCACCTTGTCTCTTGCCACTTTTGCCACTTTTGTTCCTGAAGAATCATGCTTCTAACACATCTGACAATGACTCTCCCACTTAGAAACGGCTCCCATTCCCCACTGCTTGCAGAATAGAGTCCCATTGTCTTCATTGAGAACCACATCTAAAAACAAATAATCTTTAACATCAGACTATCACTTCTAAAGTTTAAAAATAGTCTGAAAAGACATTGTCCAAAACCTAAAATACTTTTTAATATCAATAAGGGTGGGGGGGAAGCTTCCAACAGGAAGGAGAAAAAGCAAACAGTAAAAACACTTGGTCCTCACAACTCTGTGTTTAAGTCTGTTTATTCCATTATAGTCTCATGGGCTTTCTCAGGGAGGATTAATTCCTGGGTCCCTCTTATCTTTTGACCCTACTAAAACCCCAAATGATTTTGATTGGTGAAAAGAAAGCTTGTTCTGGAAATAACAGATTTGCTTTCTTAAATTCCAATGCAACCTCAAGAAAACTTTCCAAGTCTGCATAGTTAAACCTATTGTGTTTGTCATTTGTATTCTGGGGGCTGGTGCAACTGTAATTTACTTTATATTTTTATAGCTTTTTATGGCCCTAGAAACACCTTGCAAACAAATAACTATGGTCAGTAATTCAATTTGTGGCCCCAGAAAGCATCGAGGAGTCACTAGGAAAAGTGGGTTTCCAGAATGACTTCCAGGGCTCTGGAGTGCACCCCTCCTGCCCTCCAGGGATCTCTTTCTTTCTATAAAGTAGCCCCTTTTCCTTCTGGCATCTTTAATGCTGTCTCCTCTGAGTTCCTCCTCACAGTCTATAAATATCCCCAAGTTCCTCCCATTTTAAAACAAAACAAAACCAAAAATCCTCCCCTCAGCCCTGCATTCCCACCCGCTCATCTTGTGTCATGTTGTGCACTCTCTCTCCCTCTCTCTTCCCTCAGTCTTTGCCTCCTCAGCAAAATTTCCTGAAGGCGTCCCCTGCACAGCCTGCACTTCCTCCCCGGCGAGCAGGCTCCACTGCTGCTCCCAGAAGCACTGATGCTGTGGCAGGGCCCTACCACTCCAGCTCCCCTGGTTTCTCTGCCTCCAGGTTAGGCACCCCTCTGTGAATTTCTCCCCTGTAATGTTTGTTTTCAGATCATTTTAGGCTTTATTGACTTTTAAAAGGGGAGGATAAAAAAGTAAAACAAATGAATAGGAAGTATCTTTGACTCAAGATTAGTTCACAATATCTGCCTTACAACATTCTTTTTTTCTCTTTAAAAGCATTAAGATTCACTTGGTCCCCTAAAAAAACAAAAACAAACAAACAAACAAAAAGCATTAAGACAAACTATTCTAAAGACTTTTACCTAGTCAACCTAGACTAGAACATCATCCAAGCAGTCACCTTAGGGTCATTTGACACTGGGGGAAGGGAGTACTATTAATTCATGACCAAAGCACACACTTTGCAAATTTAGGTTAACTTGTAGAAGACTGGTAAATTGCAAATGCTTTTTGTTTAGTAGAGATGCAAACGAATTCTGTCCAATACAAATGATGACCCAAAGGTCTGGTCTCACCGGACTGCAGGGCATCAACTGGGTTTGCATTAAATTTAGCAAGCTTATTTCAGCGTCCTTTCTTTTCATTGACGGCATATGTCCTTTCTGGCATCCTTGGAAACAGCATTCCATCCTCACTACTTAAATACATCTTTGACACATAGCCACTCTATGTTTATATGAGTTTATTTTTAACATTTTGAAAATGGGATTGTGGAGGAAGTCAGCTTTTGCTTAGTGGTCAGGTGAAGATCTAGGAATTATGTTCTTTTGCAAAATAATGTTCATTGTAAAAGATTCTAAAGCAATCACTAAACTCTTGAAATGTATCAGGCCCTGCACTGATTGCTGTGGACACACGAACTCGTTTATCTCGTAGAAGAACCCTATTAGTGGACCTTCCACAGGAGGGACACAGGCAACTCGGCACAGACCTGCCCAGGTCACGCAGCTGTGCAGCAAAAGGGCTGGGGGTTGGACCAGACTCTCCGGCTCCTGTCCGTGTCCCTAATTACTAACCTAGGCTTTTCCCCTCTGCCCCTAAAAGTGGATTTGGGTACGGTTGAGGGCAGAACTGTAAACAGAACTGAAGGCTGAGCTGACAGCAGGACTTAACCCAAAGCGTCTGAGCAGCGCGCAGCTCAGGCGGTGCACGTGGGCGGGGCGGGGCGCGCACGGCAGCATCGGAGAGAGCCCCGCCCCGCCGCTCCTCACCCGAGAGGGCCCTACCCCCTGCCCTCACTGGAGAGACGCCCCACCCCCCTCACCGGAGAGAGCACCCCCCCCCGTCCCCCACCCTTTCGCGTCAACCCGCGCTCTGCGCCACGCCCCTCGCCACGCCCCGCGCCGTGCCCCGGCGTCAGGGTGCCTGTTAGGCCGGGGCCGGAGGGCGGAGCGGCGCCTGCTCAGCTCCGCCCCAAAGTTGAGCCTCGCCAACCCCACCTCTTTCGACATCACGCCTGCGCAGTCACCCCGCGACACAGCCCTGGCCCTTTGCGCGTGCGCATATGAGGCGTTCCCGTGAGGCAGTGCAAGGCGCGGGAGGCGCGAGGCGCGGTGTCGTCTTACCTGCTCCTGTGAGGCGGGGATCTTCTGAGGTGAGTGGCTCGGGCCTTTGTGTGGGCTCCCGGGTGTGGGGCTGTAGGAGCGGCTGCGACCCCGGTCGGCACCCCGCTGCCTCTTCTTTCCCTGCGCCCCGGGGGTTCCTTTCAGGCGCGCCGGTAGCCCCCCGGGCGTCGCGGTCGCACAAGGCAAGGGGCTGAAGGGCGGCCCGGAGCTCCGCGGAGTCAGGCACCTGTCTGGGGTTGATGGAACTGGCCTTTAACGCCGATTCGGCGGTTTTTGTGAATGTGTGTTTTATTAATCTGCATACGTGTCATAATTGGGTTACACCCAGAAAACCCAGAGGTTTTTGCCACTAGTGAGTCAAGTATATCGCGACTTCATGGTCATTAATCCGCAGGACTTGTCGCGGTCACTGACGTTCGCTTGGCTGAATCGTCGTGGGTTATTCAGTAGCGCGTTTGTTGAAAATACTAAAGGCCTGAAATACTTCTAGCCAGTGACTGCTTGCTTCTGGTTTTCTCTACACTGGGTTGATCGTATCCGGAGATTGATTCCTGCGTGCTTGGTGAATGCTAATTGAATCACTGAGGTAAATATTTAGTTGATTCTTTTAAAAAACTGCTGTGTTTACTTCCAATTTCAGGGAAAAGAGGCAGCTTAGACCCATAGTGTCTTGGGTTTGTTTGGCGCCATTTACTGTCAATTAAAAACAACGGTTGTTACGTAAAACATGTATTTTAAACCATTTTATATTTGGAAAAAATAAGATTTTTTTTCTTGTTAATTAGATTTTCATTACTGTTGCAGTTTTGAAGGAAATACCCTAATTGCTTATATTTATCGTAAACATTGCTGCTACAACTACCTTTCAGTTAGCCCGCTGTCAAATATGTGATATTTGTCTATGTCTTCCTTTTAAATTTACAATCGTCTTTGTTTGTGGTCTAATACTTGTTTTCTTTCCCCCAGGAGGAATCATAGATTCTAAAAGTATTTTTTCCCTTCTCTATGGACTTAATGTGAAACTTAGTTTTGTTTCTATTTGGATTTACTTTCTAAAAATCAACACCATAAACCTGTATCAGATATTAAAAAATAGGGTAAACCATGAGTTGTGGAAACGAGTTTGTGGGAACGTTAAAAAAAATCAGTTATCCTAAAGCTGATAGTCTTAATGGAGAAGATTTTGACTGGTTGTTTGAGACTGTTGAAGATGAATCATTTTTGAAGTGGTTTTGTGGCAATGTGAATGAACAGAATGTATTGTCTGAAAAAGAACTGGAAGCTTTTAGCATTCTTCAAAAATCAGGCAAGCCCATCCTAGAAGGGGCGGCATTGGATGAAGTTCTTAAAACCTGTAAAACTTCTGATTTGAAGACACCTAGACTGGGTGACAAAGAGCTGGAGAAATTAGAGAGTGAGGTTCAAACTCTGCAGAAATTAAAGAACCTAAAAATACAACGACATAACAAATGCCAATTGATGGCTTTAGTAACTAGCCACAGGTCTCAGAGGTTAAATGCTAACGAAGCAGCCACTGAAAAGCTGAAACAGAGTCAAGGAATTCTAAATGCAATGAATACTAAGATCAATACTGAACTTCAAGCTCTTACTGATGAAGTTACAAAGTTGATGATGTTCTTCAGACAGTCTAATTTGGGTCAAGGGACAAATCCACTGGTGTTTTTATCTCAGTTTTCTTTGGAAAAGTATCTAAGCCAGGAAGAGCAAAGCACAGCAGCATTAACCTTATACACCAAAAAACAGTTCTTTCAGGGTATACATGAAGTAGTTGAAAGTTCAAATGAAGAAAATTTTCAACTTTTACATATACAAACCCCATCTATTTGTGATAATCAAGAAATCCTTGAGGAGAGACGACTAGAGATGGCTAGGCTGCAGCTAGCATACATTTGTGCTCAACATCAGTTAATTCACTTGAAAGCAAGTAATTTGAGCATGAAGTCAAGTATCAAATGGGCAGAGGAGAATCTCCGTAGCCTAACCAGCAAGGTAAACATATGATATGAGACTGGATTCATATTTTAATTGTTGTTAGGATAGAAGATATAATGTTGCTATTAAAGTACTTTAGAATGGGGGTATAATAAGAAACTACAATTTTTAAATTTTCTCTTTGTTCAGTGCTTATTTGTGATACGTGTTTTCATGCAAATAAAGCCACACATTAATGGAAGGTAGAAATGGTTATTATAACCCCAACCACATTATCTAGTTTATTTTAAACAAGAGTGCTTTACCCTACATTCTGAATTTGAAATTTGTATTAATTCAGATAAAGACTGAACTGAGGTTTTTTGTTTTTTTTTTTTTTATGATGTGGGTAGAAACTAATTGCTTTTGTATGGGTTTTCTGCCTTGTTTGCTCTAACCAGAGCATGGTGCTAATGAAGTCAAAGGTCCAGGTTCAGTGGACTGAAACCCTGATTCCTTGTTGAGAATGAGCAGATATCCATCTGCACTCTGGGAAAGCTTGCTTGGTAAAGTACCCACTGGGTAGTTGAGTAAAAGTATAATTTTTCTAAATCTGAATACCAGCACCAAGTTAGTTACTATAACTGACACAAGCTTTGGAATAATATATAGAAAGTCCAGAAATTCTATAGAAGTACTAAAATATGACTGTTTAGGACCTACTGAGATAATTATAACTTTTAAGAAAAACTTAAATAGCATACACTTGGATTCAGTGAGCAGTGTGCTAATAATGGTTTTGATTGAGTAAAACAAGCATGATAAGATCTCTATTTTCATAGCCATTACTGTGGATCCATTTCACTTATCTTGCTGCATGATGGTCAGTAGCTGATCTGTTATGGCATTCACTCCCAGATTAATTTTCTGTGTTTGAAATATGTGCATATGTGCTTTACAGAATAAAACATCTGAATTTAAAAAAAAAAAAAATGTACTACTATGTATGATAGTAGTACCAGTAAAATTTAGTATTTCATACTGGCTTTACCCTTGACTTAGTCCACATTCTTCCTTTTTGAATTGTCATTTTGGTTTATGCTAATATAAAATTAGTTTTTGTTCATTGAGCTTATCTGATCACCTAAAACGAAAAGTGAAAATAATTTTAAGACTGTTTCAGGTTTAGACCTACAATTTGAAATGTAATTGCTTTTCTTTGTGTAGGCTGTTGGCAAAGAAAATTTGGATGCTAAAATTTCTAGCTTGAACAGTGAGATTATGAAACTTGAACAACAAATCACTCATATAAAAGACAAAAGTTTGCCTGCTGTGGTAAAAGAGAATGCCCAGTTATTGAATATGCCAGTCGTAAAGGGAGATTTTGATCTGCAGATTGCCAAACAAGATTATTATATGGCAAGGCAAGAGTTAGTTTTAAATCAATTGATAAAGCAAAAGGCATCATTTGAACTTCTACAGTTATTATATGAAATTGAATTAAGAAAGCATTGGGACATACATCGTCAACTTGAAAATTTGGTTCAAGAACTTAGTCAAAGTAACATGCTCTACCAGCAATTAGAAGTGTTAACAGATCCATCAGTCTCTCAGCAGATAAATCAAAGGAATACCATTGATACCAAGGATTATTCTACTCATAGGTATGTATGCTTTATTGTTTCTTTAGTAATTTTTTCTTTTGCTTTTGTAAAATACTAGAGAGTTTGATTTAAAATTGTGAAAGTTTTAAAAATTCTTTGCACTCTACTTTTGGCCTTTCTGTTCTTTTCCACTTTTCTTTTATGTGCCTTCTTTTCCTTTTTAAATTTTTGCTCCCTTTTCCATTCATGTTATTCATGTTAGATCTGAAAGTAGCTACTTTAGAGCTGAGATGGATGAGTGGGGTGGAAGAATGAGTATATACAGAGTTTTATTCCCCTTTAGGTGTCATTATTTACATGCCTTATTTTAGATTTGGGGCAGGAAGTTTGAATACAGCTTGGTAGAGTAGGTATTGCTGGGCAGGGGACTAACTGCATTTGGAGAAGGTGGCAGTAGAGAGGGGAGAAGACTTCATTTCTGTCTCATCAGGTGAGTCATTGAGAATGAATGCTAGCTCTCAAGCTTTTTCTGTATGTCTAAGCAGTTGATGATACAGGGATACTGAAATTGGAGGGCTAAAATTGTCTAAAACCTTATAGATCTTGATCCTACTCCTGATTTTTCTCCAGGACAAGGGTAAAATTATCTAATTCTTTTGTTTTCTTATTAATAGAATGAGGGACCTGAATAGAACTGCCTCATTGCACAATTTCAGGGGCTGCCATTGACATGATTTATGTGAATGGTGCCCCCTGGAATTGTGTAGTTACATCCCCATAGACCATAATTGGCAGCCCTGGGCTTGAACCGGTGTTATGAAGTCTGTTACAA
The DNA here is from genome assembly GCA_963574885.1 of Lepilemur ruficaudatus. Classification (NCBI taxonomy): domain Eukaryota; kingdom Metazoa; phylum Chordata; class Mammalia; order Primates; family Lepilemuridae; genus Lepilemur; species Lepilemur ruficaudatus. Next base: position 103,429 of record CAUYRT010000752.1, read on the forward strand.
CTTGTTAAAATACATTTTTTTTAATTCTGAAGAAAAAAGCAGACTCTTTTTGTTAGATATGTGTAGAAGGTGCTGCCTCGGATTTTTCTGTTTGCCCTGTAGGATGGTGAATTTTTCTATTAATGTTTGAAGATTTTGTGTTTTGTTTTTTGTTTTTTAAGAGACAGGGTCTTACTCTCACCCAGGCTGGAGTGCAGTGACATGATCATTGCTACAGCCTTCAAACTCCTGGGCTCAAGTGATACGGCCCCCAACTCAGCCTCCCAATTAGCTGGAACTACAGGCATGTGCCACCATATCCAGCTAATTGTTGGAAGTATTAAAGTGGCCTGATGGCTTGTCAAGATTTTAATTTGCCAACAAAATATGGACAAGACTGGAGTAGCAAAAGTTTGCTACTTATAGCTATTTGTGTAGCTCTTTATTGTTTACATTTTATTTTTTACATTGTTTTAATTTTACATTTATTGTTACATTGTTTACATTTTTAGTTTTTCTCTTTTAATCTCTCCACAATCCTGTAAAGTAGGTAAGTATTAAGATGTAGAAGTTAAATCTCAGAGATTGATTTACCCTAGGTGTCACACAATAAAGAACTCAGACCTAGCTATTCTGTTTCAAATTCATTGCTGGTCCTACTACATCATAGTTATATTCTGTGAAATAAATGTTTTCCTGGGGGGATCTCTGAAATGCGCTTTGTGTGAAATAGGCTAATGGCAATGTTGAGAAAAATTTTTGTATCTAAAACTAAATGCTGACATAGTATTACAGTGAGAATGGTTTCAGTTGCTTGATTTTAGCAGTGTAAATATTTTTATAAGTTGTTATTTAGCTATCCCCACAAATGCCCCGATACAGTGGATTGTAATTTTGAAAACCGTACTTGAGAATTTTTCCCTGTAATTTTTATTTTTATTATATTTTAGGCTTTATCAACTTTTAGAGGGAGAGAGTAAGAAAAAAGAATTGTTTATAACTCAAGGAAACCTGGAGGAAGTGGCCAAGAAATTGAAACAGGATGTTTCTTTAGTACAAGATCAGTCGGCAATATCTGCTCAAGAACATTCTTTCTTTCTGTCCAAACTGAATAATGATGTGGACATGCTCTGTGATACACTGTATCAAGGAGGAAATCAGCTTTTGCTTAGTGATCAGGTGGGTGTTTGCCATTGTAGTGAAAAATGCTTTAAAAAATAATATTTGTTGTAGGCTGGGCACGGTGGCTCACGCCTGTAATCCTAGCACTCTGAGAGGCTGAGGTGGGCAGATCGCTCAAGGTCAGGAGTTCGAAAGCAGCCTGAACAAGAGCGAGACACCGTCTCTACTAAAAAAAATAGAAAGACAATTGGCCAACTAAAAATATATAGAAAAAATTAGCCGGGCATGGTGGCACATGCCTTTAGTCCCAGCTACTCGGGAGGCTGAGGCAGAAGGATTGCTTGAGCCCAGGAGTTTGAGGTTGCTGTGAACTAGGCTGACACCACGGCACTCTAGCCCGGGCAACAGACTGAGACTCTGTCTCAAAAAAAAAAAAAAAATAATAATATTTGTTGTAAAAGAGATTAAAGGAAATGTTAACATAAGGAAAATATTACCCCAAACCCATTGCCCCAAAATAAAGTTTATTTTTTATATTTCCTGCTAACTTTTGTTCACATATAAATACATTTTTCAGATAGTTTTGATGAGTGTGCACAGAATTTTAAAAATGTATAAAATTTTTCCAGGCACACATGTAATGTTTGTGCTAACTATTTAAAAAAATAGTAAATCTCCCATTTTTTTTCACTAGCAAATACAGGATTGCCTTTATATCTTTAAAATCCTCTATGTATATTTACTGATACATGCTCCTCCTAATAGAATTCTCCTCTTCTTCAAAGAGTAACTAGTATGCTTAATTTTGTTTACCACTTGCTTGCTTTTGTTTATAGTTTTATTACACATATGTATCCTAGACTGTATATTTAGTTTTATATGTATCTGAACTTTATATACATGGTATTATACTGTATGCCTTTTTTAGTAACTTGCTTGTTTTTTAACATGTTTTTAAGACTCATCCATGTTGATAAAAGTTTTCTCTTTTATGTAGTTAATATCCCATTATATGAAATTCCAATAGCCAGGAGTGGTGACATGCGTCTGTAGTCCCAGCTACTTGGGAGGCTGAGATGGGAGGATTGCTTGAGCTCTGGAGTTCGAGGTTGCAGTGAGCAATGATCATGCCACTGCCCTGTAGCCTGGGCAACAGAGTGAGTGAGAGACTCTGTTTCAGAAAAACCCCAAGCAAAACCAAAAAGTAATTCCCCAATGTAATTATCTGTTCTGTTGACAGACAGAGCCTAGCTCACAGCAACCTCAAACTCCTGGGCTCAAGCAATCCTTCTGCCTCAGCCTCCCAAGTAGCTGGGACTACAGGCATGTGCCACCATGCTCGGCTAATTTTTTCTATATATTTTTTAGTTGGCCAATTAATTTCT
>CAUYRT010000753.1:0-20862 GCA_963574885.1 Lepilemur ruficaudatus
TGGAATATTATTCAGCCTTAAAAAAGAAATCCTCACACATGCTACAGTATAACAAGGATGAACATTATGGAAAGAGAAATGAACCAGTTGCAAAAGGACAAATACTTATGATTCCACTCATGGTATGAAGTACCTAGAGTAGTCAAATTGATAGACACAAGTAGAATGGTGGTTGCCAGGGGCTGGGGGAAGGGGAGGATGAGGAATTACTGTTTAATGGATATAGACATTCAATGTGCAATGATAAAAAAGTTCTGGAGATGGATGGTGGTGATATTTACAAAACAGTGTGAATATACTTAATGCCACTGAAATGTACACTTAAAAATGGGTAAGATGATAAACTTTATGTAATGTGTATTTTATAACAAAAATTTAAAAAAATACAGTAAATGACAGGAAAACATTAGTTGAAGTTAAGGCAACATTTATTCAATTTCCTCATAATCACATTATCTAAGGCATAAGTGGTGGTTATTTGGCAAGGATACAATTTCTTTTAAGGTCTTCTATTGTTGAATTTTAGTTCAGACATACATCATATTTGACCGTTGCAAATTTGAGAACCTACTTCTGTCTGGAATGGACTCTTATTCATGATTAATGCATTTTTGCCTCACCATGGCTTGATCACACTCAATCACTGTTTCAGAGGCAAGGCACAGCCAGTTGTGGCAGCTGCTCTGAAGGTCAACTGTTTTACTGTGGCCTGGCCAAGCAGAGCAAGAGTGGGTCATACTGGACTCCTCGGTCTCCTTAGGCTGTGTTCTGAATGATGACTGCAACACCTTGGCCACCTCCAATGCAGGCTGATCCAACAGCGTATTTTCCACCTCGGCGCCTAAGAATGAAAGCAGTGATTGAAATTTACTCAAAGAATTGACAGAATTAGATAAATTAACTAAATAAAATTAATAAAAGTCACATTTGCATTATTCATTCTTATTTAGCTCATCTTCTCAATCTTTTCCCCCAATCAGTATTGGTTAATAGTCACAATAGGTGAAAGAATTTGGAAAGCTAAATATCTTTATCCAAAAAAAAAAAAAAAAAAGGCAAAACAGAAGAGGTAGGAACTGAAATAAATACACAAGCTTAGGTGTGCTGTGGGAAAGAGGTGAGAATAGGAAGTAATTTAGATAAACAGGAAAAGTTAAAGAAGGGGGAATGAATATTCAGTCTCTTTGATTTATATGGTTTTAGAGTCTTATGGTACTTTAGAATAAATGTAATTAAGTTTGTCCATATAAAAGGGCAGATAATTTAGAAACAGTTCACATCCCTTTTATAAAAATTAAATTCTTTTAAAGTACCATCTGTTCTCATTCCTGAGTACCAATGCAATGACCTTGAGAAAATTATCCAGGAATTATTTTTATACATGTCAATCACTCCTTTCAACTCAATGAATCATTAAGGGAAATAAGAGTCCCATTTAGCCTAACTAGGGAGTTAGATTTTTCAGCCTGACATATGTGGTTTTGTTTGTAATTTTCCTGCTAATAGAGCAAAATGGTCCAAAATATATAGTACCAGAAGGAGGAGCTCTTCTATCAAAATTGAAAGGTATCAAACACACAGAAGGTTCCTGGGACCAGTGAAGAGAAAAAGTTAGATCCAAATTGTCAGCTTGCTTAGGTTTTTAAAATGATAACATTTAGATTAGTACCCACTATTTTTTTTCTTAAGTTAATTTTACTCCTACAACTGGCACTAAAAGGTAAGTGCCATGAGAACCAGGGCTTCATTATCTGCTCACTGCTGTGCCCCAGCACCAGGAATGGGGCCAGACACACATCGGTCCCTCAGTGAGCACATGCTGAGTGGCCACACAGGGCACAGAGCAAACATGAGCAAGAGCTTGGGTCCCGAGTGCAGAGTCACTAACAAGTCAACTGACTCATCTATAAGGCCAGCTTATACATGGCATTGCCCAAATAACCTGTTCCTGGTAAGAACCAGTGCAGAGGATATGAAGAAGAATGAAAAATGTTGGATTGTTCTGGGGAGACCTAAATCCTTGCACTTCTATTAAAAAAAAAAAAAAAGCAAATCTGAAATACAGCAATTTCTAGCAAGTACCTTAATTCATGAACCAGGTGTGCAGTAATTCTTGTTCCAGATCCTGCCAAGGGGTGACCCAGAGCAATGGCTCCTCCATTCACGTTGGTTTTACTTGGATCAAGACCCAAACTCCTCTCAACAGCCAGGTACTGGGGAGCAAAAGCTTCATTGACCTTAAAAAAAATGAAAGCACTAATAAAAATCCTTACTCACAAACTAATTTTTAACTGAGAATGGTCCAGTCCTATCAACAGCCAATTCTGCTGTTTCTTTCTATTTAAATTACCTTACAAAGTTATTTGAATTTATCTTCAATCATTTTGTTTAAAGCTATTAGGTTTGAAAATGGGCATATTTACTAAATGGTGCTTTAAGTCAATTGCACCCCTCAGAGAAAAGAAATTCTCCGTAATCTTATAAATGGACACATACTAGAGGCAGTGGGATACTGCAGAAAGCCCACAGGTTTTGGAGCTAGATGGACGTTTCAAATCTTGGCTGCATCATTTATTAGTGTATGATCTTGGGCATGGTCTTTAAACTCTTTATACACTTATGTTTCCTCAGCAGTAAAATGTGACTGTAATATCATGCTAAGAGTCATTGTCAGGGTTACATAAAATCATGGGTATTAAGTGTCTAGTGCATTATCTGACACATAGCAAGTACTTACTGAGTGGCTGTTGTTATTACTCAGTACTAGGAGCTATCTTCCAAGAAGAAACTGATAGATAACAAAGGATAAAACTTCAGGGCTGATCATACTATTATATTGTACTTACCAAGGCTGGCTATGAGAATGACCTTACTTCAAGTTTATAGCACTGTATTTTCACATGACCTTAGCTCAGTTTATAGATAAGAAAAGTGATTCTAAGAAAGACAACTTTTGCAGAGTTGGGATCACAATTCAGTCTTTGTGTTCTCTCCTATTGTGTTTTGCACTCTCCCAAGATGGTGCTTTATTTGTCCTGAGATCCAAACTTACTTTTCTATTTTATATAATTGTCTTCAAGGAGGTACCACGAGATTTAGAATATGTTGTGAAACTGGGCTTCTAAACCTAGGAAAACTATGTTGCAAGTTATGTCCTTGAGTATTTATACATCTATAAATGATTATGAACAGCTTTGCAGAGTGGATGCAATTCAGTAGAGCTTTAAGTGTGAAGTCTAAAGTAATAAATTTATTGGTACTTATTTGCTGACACAAATATGGTAAATTAAGTAGCTCCTTTGAGGCTCTGAACTGTGATCTGCTAAAAATGGAAGAAGAGATTTAAGGATAAACTATTTGTCTGAAACCATGGTTTTCCGAGTGAGAGATTACCATAGAGGAAATCATACCTAGGCCTACCCCATCGCTACCAATTTAAACAGAGAGGTTTCCTTTGTTATATATTAGCTATTTTCCAATGCCAAGCAGCACATGCTTAATTACCTAAAATTTTCAAATACTGCCAAATATGGAATATATATAAACTTTATAGATATCTTTAATATATAATACATATTATATAAACTTTATGTATCTTTTATATTATATAGATCTTTTTATATATATATTATATATATCTATATATATACACATATCTTTATTTTCTTCTTGATTTCTTTTCTTTCTTTTTTTTTTTTTTTAAGAGACAGGGTCTTGGGCTCAAGTGATTTTCTCCCCTCAGCCTCCCAAGTTAGGATTACAGGCACACACCACCACACCTGGCTAATTTTTCTTACTTTTTTTTAGAGATGGGGTCTTGCTATGTTATCCAGGCTGGTCTCAAACTCCTGGCCTCAAGGGATCTTCTCACTTCCCAAAGTGCTGGGGTTACAGGTGTGAGCCACCATGCCCCAACTCCATCTTTTCTAATTATGCTAAATGCTTAAGACATCTTTCGTTCTAACACTGATTTTTTTAAAATCACTCTATTAATAAATTTAAGTTTCCAGTGTCAAAAATTACAAAGGTATGTCCCAATTCAAGCCACAACAGGGGTGTAAAAGCAAAAAAGTTGTGGGGGGCTCAATTTTGGAAGAAGAGCAAGAAACTTCTAGATTTGGCACTAGATATTGCTTTTCTATTAGGTGAATTCTTTTTGTTTTTTGAGACAGAGTCTCTGTTGCCCTGAGTAGGGTGCTGTGGCGCTAGCCTCACAGCAACCTCTGACTCCTGGGCTCAAACGATCCTCCTGCCTCAGCTGGGATTACAGATGCATGTCATGATGCCTGGCTAAATTTTTTTCTATTTTTAATAGAGATGGTCTCGGTCTTTCTCAGGCTGGTCTTGAACTCCTGAGCTCAAGCAATCCTCCTGCCCCAGCCTCCCAGAGTGCTAGGATTACAGGTGTGGGCCACAGCGCCCGGCCTATTAGATGAATTCTTTTACATATATTTTTTCACCATAATCTATAAAATAAAATTACTTATTTATCTCCTGGCTTACACAATAATTCAACAGGTACATTTTTTCTTTTTTTTTAAAGAATTTTTTTATCTTTTATTTTTTTCTTTTTTTTCTTTCTTTTTTTTATTATTATTAAAAGGTTACGTACATTGCCCTTGCTCCCCTCCCCCCTCCAGTCAGAGCCTCAAGCCTGACCATCCCCCAGATGGTGCACATCGCACCCATTATGTATTCAACAGGTACATTAATAGTCTAAAATGTAATAGAGTTTTTTAAAGTCTAAGAAGTTTCCAGAAATTTGTACTTTAGTAGGAGAAATCAGGCTGTTTGAATTAGTCAGATATATGTAAAGCATTTTAGTTAGATAGGGAAAAGTACCAGCAGAAGGCATGTAACGAAGGTAATATTTATTTAGATGTACATCATTTGGAAAACTTGACAATATTGACACAGAAAGAGCTGTAAAATACCAAACTAAAGCCATTTATGCTATAAAAGTAGGTGGTTTTCTTATACTGTAAAAATAGAACACCTACCTCTACCAAATCCATGTCCTTAAGACTCAGTCCTGCTTTCTTCAGTGCCCCACTGATAGCAGGGACAGGACCTATATAAGAATAAAAATCTTATATAGAAATAAATGCATCTTATATTTACTTATGTATCAAACTTCTTCTTTACTAAATAAGGAAGAAATAATGTGATAATAAAGAAACAAAAAACAGAACCAAGGTAAAAAGCTGTTTATACACTCAAGCTACGGATGAGAAACTTACAAGAAAAACGTTACCATGAATGGCTTTAAGATTTCCAACAGCCAAAGAAGTCATATGTGGGATTTTATAGTCAGTTATAAATCATAATTGGTATCAAACAGCAAGGCAGACTGAGTGCTCTCCTGGGATACAAACCATATGTATCCATAGTAAAGACGGGATTTGGGCTACACTCTAAATTTTTGGGCCTATTTGGATAAAAGGCAAGAAATACAAGGATAAAAGAAACAGCATCTCCACATTTACAAAGAAAGATAGGAAGCAATGAGACACTTTAAAGATATCTGAAGATATTTGTAATTTCCAAGGGTAGGCAGAAAATTTAAATAAAACATGACCCCTAACTTAAGAAATGCAAATCTGCCTAATAAAACTTCTGAAATAAACTTAACTCCCTTCGGCAAGGCACTAGGGATCTAAAAAGAAAAGGAAAACCTTTAGCGCCCAGATTTTTGATGATCACCAATGACATTGTAATACTGCTCATAATTTTTAAGTAAATCCATATTTTTTTCCCCAAAAGGTAAACAATCTGGCTACAGAAGATTATCTACTTTTCTATTTGTTCTCAGAGAATGAAAAAAAACTATCATAAATGTCTACAAAGAAAAATATTTGGCATATTCTGTTGAATTCAAGTAGTCAAACATTCTGCAACGTTTCATAAATATACTCAAGGTAAAATGGGAAATCAGTCTTTACAAGAAAAAGCATAATGAAATCTAAATTAAATATCAATTTATCTTGTCACCCAATTAAAATGCTCTTTGGACAACAGTCTGCTTGTTGATTAGGACCATCCAGTTAATGCTTTTTAAGTTAAAGTTCTGTGTGGCTACTGATTTAATACAGAATCTAATTCCATATTTTCTTTGTATGTCTAAGGCATGAAAATGGGATGGGTAGTCAGCATCAGTTATCCAGCCTGGTCAGGGGACAAAGTAGCCTACAGTGGTGAAATATACACAGAAGGAAAGGCTGAGGTGCTAAGACCATTGTACACACTTCCCTGTCTTCATAAACACAGCAAGCGTGACTCAGTAGGTTCACGTTAACTCAGAATTGTTACTGTCAATTTTAACAATATGCTAGGCCATAGCTTGATTTTTAAAGGACTCTTCCCAGACCACTCTGTTATTTACTGGGAACCTGGAAGGTTTAGCATTCTTGTTAGGAAAAGGAGACCTTCTTTCTAGTCCTGGCTCTTGCCACTAATAGCTGTGTGACTTTGGGCACCTCTTTGGGCATTATTAAGTTTCTCATCAAAAGTGTTCTGAATTGTTTTTTAACCTTTTCGTCTTTAAGTATTGCACTTCTTTCTACAAATGAAGTCAATAATAAAGCCAGAGCTGCTCCAGCTGAAGAGGTTCAAAGCTCCATCCACCAACCTCTGCCACTGCCACCCCCGAGGAGTTCCAGGGAGCACAACCTTTCTGTAACTGTGTACTTCCTCAGAGCCATAAATGTTCTTTTCAAGTCCTGGCTTGTTCTAGGTCTACAGCTATTCTGCAGGGCTAAGGAGTGCTATATGTTAGATAATTGCAGAACTCAGAACTACTATTCTTATAAACTGGATTGATAAATCAGTCCTCACTAGATACTCAAAAACTTATTCTCCTGCTTATTCATCTGGAGTGCTTCCAGTGGTTACCCTGTTTAATCTCGTGCTACATACAAGTGACAGATGAGCTTCTAGAAGGGGCATCTGACACTGTGGAACACCTGGCATGCATAGCTCTGTTCAAGCCCTGAGGAATACAAGACAATCCCTTCCACAGTGGCATTCGTTGTACTTTAAGGCAAACACCCTGATCCAGGAATAGAACGAAGGAAAACTACATTTTCTTTCCTCACTGACTGTGCTAATCTATCAGAACCTATTATGCGAGATTAAACTGAAAAACAATTATAAAATAATCTATATCAAATAAATTTGTTTGATCATCAAAAGCATCAAGGTCCCATTCCAGCAGCTGTAGCTAAAAACAAGACAAAATAAAACAAAGCAAAACAAACAAAAAGCATCTAGGTACATGGGAAAAAAACTCCTGTTCTTGGGCTCTACTCCAGACCTACTGAAACAAAATCCTGTGGGATGGGGTTATGGGTGGATTTTGGAAATCATCTGGGGTTGGGACTCACTCTAGATATCAAAATGATAAGTGTTATAACAACATACAGATGTTTAATTTTTCAGCTACCTTCCATTTGTAAGACAAAAGCTGTGTTTTACCAGTAGAAGGTATCTAAAATCTAATCAAATCATAAAACTGTAATGGAAAAAAAAATGGACTTTTAACAGATATCTAAATACCTAGCAGTTCTTGCCTACATAAATCTGAGACGCAGTGAAAGATGACAAGGTGAACATGCCAGCTTGCTTTCTTAGGAATTATGCACACAAGTTAAGTCTTCTCTGAAGGACATGGCAGCAAACATGGCTGAGTATTAACTTAACCCCAAATCAATGTAAGTGCTATTATTCCAGTGGAACCTGCAGGATATGAAGAATCTCTGAGATGGTAGGTCAGCAACAGGTTATCCTCCCCTCTACCTTGGGACCCACTTCAAGAAACAGTCATAAAAGGCTTAAGCCGATAGAAAAATCTCTGGTCCTATAAATAATCTGAAACCAATACCCTAGAGCAGGATTTTCCCTAGGGTGTGAGGTTATAGGTGAGATAGATCAAAGCCTCTGAGCACCAATTTTATTTCTGTAAGTAAGGCACCTAACTGGTTTCCTGTTTCCCCAAAAATTAATGATAGGAACTATTCAAATTCAGCATCATTTGTGGTTCCTAGGCGTGCATCCAGTGAAAAGCTCTTTGTTCTACTTCTAATTCATATTTTTCAAGCCAAGACTATACATGTTTGGATGGAGTTCCAAATTTTCTTTACCTAGTACTTTGCCAATCTAGATAATTGTTTATAATTTATTTTGCCAATAAGCCTCAGCTAAGCCACAGGACTATGATTTCCTGAGACAATATGTTCAACTCACAGTGAAAGGAGCACTTGAATTAGAGAGACCTGGATTCACATCCTGGCTCCATCACTAACTGGTTTGGAACCTTTTAAGACAGCTTTCCTAAGCCTCAGTTTTCTCATTCACAAAGAAGTCTCACTTATTGGAGTTACAGGAAGACAGAATGAGGTATGCTAGTGACTGTGTGTAAAACACCCAGCTGGGAGCCAGGTTTACACTTTCTCCATACAGCCTTCTTTATTTCACCCCGTGAATTCTCCCATCTCATAATTTCTTTTATCTTGTGAAGATAACGTAATTCTTCTGTTATTTTCTGTGTGTGAATTTTTGAATATCTCAAATGGACAATTAGATGCGTTTACTGTTCACAAGGAGTTTGCACCGTCTTGGATTTCCTAATCAAGGACAGTTCTTCACACAGATTATTTGTATAAATGGCTGATTACCAATATTACATTTTCTCCACAACTGACCTTGATTTGGCTACTTTTTCAGGACTCTGAATGCCAAAGTAGACTTATCTCCAGAAATATAATAGAACCAGTTGGTTTCACTATAAACTTACCAATCCCCATGATAGAGGGATCACATCCAGACACATGGTAGCCCACAATTCTTGCCAGTGGTGTGAAGTTATGTTTTTTAACAGCATCTTCACTAGCTAGGATAACAGCGCCAGCACCATCACAAATCCCCTTGAAAAAAGATGGTCGATTAAAGGGTAAAAGAATCAAGTTAATCAGAGTTTGGACTAATGGAGTACTATTACTAATGGAGTGGATTAGGAATATGGCATAGGAAGCCATGGCATAATTTGGGAAACAGCTAGTACTAATGGTACTCTGGTGGATTCAGAGGATTGTTTTAGGCACAGAATACAATTTCACTAATGGAAAATAGAAAAGAATGTCAAACAAAAACTTATATCTAGATGTGACAAGAAATCTAATGAATTGTATACAAGAGAAAAAGTATAACAACCAAAACAATAAACCAGGCAAATTTCCTTCCAACATTCTGAAAAAACTAAGAAATCAGAACAGTATTATATAAGGGCCCTAGTTAAAATATTTTGTTTTGGACTATGAAAATCCAAATTAACTGAATATGAACACTACTATTAATAGTTTAAGCTAACTAACTGAAGACTAGCATGAAAAATATCTACGAGATACTTCATGATTATTTTGCACCGAACACATCAGGCAGAGCTCAGGCTAATCTGTGTAGTGAGACCAACCGATGCATTCCCTGCAGTGACGGTTCCATCTTTCTTGAAAACTGGAGGAAGTTTCTGTAACTGTTCCAGTGTTGTTTCGGGCCGAGCATGCTCATCCACTTGCATTGTCTGTTTCCCTTTCCTTGTCTTCACTTCAATTGGCACCATTTCATTATTAAAGTAGCCAGCATCATTGGCTGAAATAACAGAAAGACTACCATAAGAATAAAAACGAGAGAGAAATATGCAAAGAAAATAAATCAAACATATTCTTCAATTTAATTTTTGGTCTACCCTTTCCTTACAGTCTACTTTAATGTGAGTCTTTATTACACAACTTACCTTCCCTGTTGGAGGATTTAATACACTGTCATGCATCTATGCAAACACATTTTGCGCCTTTTAAAAATAATTTTACTTGTCTTTAATTGTAATTTTTTAAATGAGATACTGCTAGACTATTAGCAGTGTTTGTCTATTAGCTATAGATTTAATTGTACTAAATGGATTTAATGCCTTTTTTCTTTTGGTGAGATAGGAAGTAATTAAAAAGTAACCAAGTTGTCTATGCCACCAAGTAATCTATGACTGATACGATTATAAGTACAACCTACTTTGACCTCCATTGACTAGAATGGACTGTAGTAAACTATAGCTTCAGAAATAGGATAAGTCACAGTAATAACACCATCTTAATAGTGACATCACTTTGGAGTTGGCAAAATGGTATAAATAAAGCTAAATTTACCTTTGACTATCCTGCCAGTCCTAATCCCCTGTTTCTCCAAAAGTAACTACTGTGATGTGTTTACTGCCAGACCAGGTTTTTGTGTATGTGTGTATTCATACCTGCACATATGTGCTAATACATTTGTCGTCATGTTGTTCTCATTCTGTTTCTCTGCCCTTATTTGGTTTTATTAGATAAGCACGGAAGGCAAATATTATTATCTCTATTTTACAGATGCTCCGTGAATAAATGACTTGCCTGAAGACAGATAACTTGTACATGGCAGAACTAGAAATACAAGTGACAATTTTTGACTTCTAGACCACTCCTCTTCCACTACAAATGTGTAACTAAAAAACACAGATGAGTTGAATGACATCAGCTCTATTCTACTCATTCCTCTGAAATGTGAAAATGGACTTTATCCTTACTACTTCAAGTATTTAATATCCATCCCTAAATAAGAGTTTCCTGTTGCTTGTAACAGTTTAATTTTAAAAATCTTTTTCAGAAGACTAACAAATTTCTTCAACTTGCCATATTGGTAAAAGAACTGTTGTCATGTTGCTCATCTTGGACTGGCTCCATAGCAGTGTGCTATGTTACATGAGGGACACTATAATTTGGGTCTTGAACTGTCTCTGAGTCAGATGTGATGATTCTTCAGTTAGGAATGGGAGAAGGCATAAAAGGATACCCAGTGGCTCTTCTCCAAACACATCACCCCTCCTTGTGATTATGATATGGCTCTTGGGGGAGGACATCCTCCCTGTTCCAGTAGCCACAGTGAGCCAGCACCTCTGATGGAGTGTATCACATCCCTCGGCATGTTCTACTGACAACAGGACCAGTTCAGGACAAAATTCAAGTGTCTATCTAAAGCCAAATAACAATATCACTTTTTAAGTAGTATTAACTTTTTCAAGAGAAAAATTCCCAGTTAGTTTTGCAATAATTAATAGAATATCTGATCATCTAAAAACAAAGGAGTAACGAAAAAGTATAATTTTCAAACTACTTTTGCAATGATTTGTAAATAATCCTATGATCATAATATGAAATCATGAAAAGCTTTCCTATAGATTTCTTTTTATCGATACTGATATTATCCAATTTCACTGACCAGCTTTCCACCTCTGCTGTGACTGCAGGGCATATTTGTCACATTCTTCTCTGGTTATGTTATGTTTTGCAGCAAGATTCTCTGCAGTAATTGCCATGGAGAATTGGACATGCTGATCAGTTAATGATACCCACAAAGTATCTTCCAGCTATTAAAAGACATTAATAGAGTGATTTGTTAGAGCATAATATTTTGAAAGTAATATACTATAATTTCTTTAAATTTAAATAATAGTTCCAATAAATAAAAGTAAAATTATACTTCTGATAGACATTGCTATTACTGTTCATATTTGGTTCTGGGATTTTTTTTTTTTTTTGAGACAGAGTCTCACTCTGTTGCCCGGGTGAGTGCCGTGGCGTCAGCCTAGCTCACAGCAACCTCAAACTCCTGGGCTCAAGCGATCCTCCTGCCTCAGCCTCCCGAGTAGCTGGGATTACAGGCATACGCCACCATGCCCAGCTAATTTTTTCTATATATTTTTAGTTGGCCAATTAATTTCTTTCTATTTTTGGTAGAGACAGGAGTCTCGCTCTTGCTCAGGCTGGTTTCGAACTCCTGACCTTGAGCGATCCTCCTGCCACGGCCTCCCAAAGTGCTAGGATTACAGACGTGAGCCACCGTGCCTGGCCTCAATATTTTATTTCTAAGATTCATCCATGTTGTCACTTGTAGCTGTAGTTATTCACTGTCAATGTACAATATCCCATCCATTTCCTTTTTGATGGGCACACCTGCTGCATTTGTGCATAAGTTTCTCTTGGGTATGCTCTCTTTTCCAGTCTCACTTCCATTGCCGTATTTCAGGGCCTCATCATGTTTTGTCAGAACTATGGTATCTGCCCCACTGGTATCCTTTCCTCTGGTCTCAATCCCTTCAATCTATTTCCATATTGCTGCCATTTGTCACTGGCCCTCCGTTGCTTGTTGGTTAAAGTCAAAGGACACAGTTTTGCACTATTTGTCTCCTCCATCACCTCTTTGATCTCATCTCTTTCCACTGCCTACCTTTCTGCTCTGCTTTTACTTTATGACTCAGCAGCACTAAATGTTCTTACAGATTTCCTTGAAGACCATGTTATTTCATGATGCAGTGTTATTGTATACGTTCTTCTCTCTTCCTGAAATGTCCTTTCCTCCACATTAGGCACCTGCTCAAATGAACTACTATATGCCCCTTGAATCACCTCCTCCAGGTAACCTGTTCTATCCCTGCTTGGGGTTAATTCCACCTTCTTCTATGACACACCTATATCTGGTATTTTTTTATTTTTATTTTTTAACAACCAAAAAGAAGCAGTGATGGTGCACATTTTTATTGTCTTGAATTGAACTTTGTGTTTCTCTGAATAGCTTAGAGCCATTTAGAGACAAAAGACTGTTTGTCTTATTTTCAACTCTTCAAGCTCCAGCCCAGTAAAGTCCCAGGACAGAGGGTGAAAAACAGTGGTCCCTAGGCCTGGGCATCCCTAAGTCCCTAGGCCCACAGATATGTTTTGTTTAACTTGAAAAATTGTTTATTTACTTCCTAATCAACATGTTAAAGGGTTATTTCATGCAACAATAAAAAGGTGTCTTAACATTTGAAGATGTGGCAGTATTGGCTGTGCACTCTTGACTGGCAACAACTGGCTAGAGTTGAATAACAAATTCAGAGACTTGGAGTGCTGGACTTTTAAGAACATACCTTTATGTTGTTTCTGTGGTTCAGTAATTTATCCAAGATTGCCTGAGTCAGTGAGTAATTTCTCTAGTCTGCTATCCTGTCCTTCTGTAAGTCAGTGCCTCTTTTACTTGTCAAAGAAACTACTGGGTAGGCCAGGCACAAGAAATATTCCGTTGAAATAGCTAATAGAACAAGGTATGCATAAAAGGGGGTGTGATTTTATTTCTTCTGATATAACAGGGAAAATCCCTCAAAGGCATTTTTTAAAATATGTATCACAGTCCACTTGTATAAGAAATATTAAATCAGAATTTCTAGGGGATTCAGTCAGCAAAAGAGAAACTGCACTAGGTATTTCAAATGGAAAAGATTTAATATAGGCAAGCAAGTCCTTAAAAGAATTGGAAAGATTAGAGGAGTAAAACCCAGGGAACTTTTCCAAATATTGTCTGGCACTTGGAAGCCTTTTCATCCCTTTCTATGATCTCCCGTTTGTTGTAGAAGCTGAATTCCTATGAATTACATTTCCAGACTTCTTGGCCAGTAGGATTCTGAATATGGTTTAGGATTAGTGTCCTTATAAAAGAGGCCTGAGGGAGCTTGTTTGCACCTTTTGCCCTTCTGACATAGCTAGAATGCATCATCTGTGTAGCAGACAACAACCCCTTACCAGACACCAAATATGCTGGCACCTTGATCTTGATCTTCCCAGCTTCCATACCTGTGAGCCCCAAATTCTTATTGTTTATATTAATAAATTTCCCAGTCTAAAGTATTTTGTTATAGCAACCCAAATGGACTAAGGTACAAATTGGTACCAAGAAATGGGGTGTTTCTGTAACAAATATCTAAAGATGTGGAAGTGGTTTTGGAACTGGGTAATGGGTAGAGGCCGGAAGAATTTGGAGGTGCATGCAACAAAAAGACTACATCGCATGCTAGAAGAAGACTACATTGCCATAGCTGGAGTATTAAGGGTGATTCTGGTGAGGGCTCAGAAAAAGAGAGTTGTAGAGAAAGTCTCAGTCTTCTTACAGATTTCTTAAGTGGTCATAAATAGTTGCCAAGATGTTAATCACTTATACTCAGAGCTGACCACTTGTACTTCAGCAGTCCAAGAACTTCCCAGACTACCCACTTCCCAGCAGAGGATCTATATGGATCTGTTCATATTATGGCACCAGAGGTAGGGTACTGGATTAGACAAAATGCATTAAACTTACCCAGTCTCCACTAATCTTCATTCTCCTTCTGGCTGGCTGGGAGGAATACAAATAATGACATGTTCAGCTAACATATATTGAGAATATAAGTGCCAGGAACAATACTGTTTAAGATGTGTGGATTCTTTCTTTTACTCTTCACAATACTTTTATATGGTGTATACTTTTATTTCTGTTTCACAGATGAGGAAATAAGTCCTTAAGGAAACTACATAACTGTGGTCAATTATCGTGCAAACAACAAGAAGTTAAACTCAGGCTTGCATTATATATTAAATAGTTCTTTATATTAGATCTCTTTTCCTCAGTCTTTTAGCATCACTTTTCTAGCCACAAAAGGGGCATGTCTCCCTTATGAGTCTAGGTATAAATATTCAAATGCAATATTACCTTCCACTTAATGATACCTTCCCATTCTACTATCCCTTTTTTATCCTGGCACAAATCATGTTGAATTGGTGTCTAGATTAGGGTAGAGAATAGAATGGGGCTCACTGAATATTCAGAACCTCCCCCCACTCCAAAATGTTATTCTATATCACAAGAAAGCTTTTTGCCAAAGTCTGCTATCATTCTCCATTATGAAGGTTTTGAAGTTTGGTTAACTAACTGGAGGTTCCTTTTTATAGGAAATAGAGGTCTCCACACCTAATCTCATACTTAAAACTGTGGATCTTCCAGTGAAGAAGATAAGATCTCAGAGCCAATATTATTAAATAGGATAACAGCTCTGGCTCCATTCCATTGCAGTGATGTTGAATGAGGAGCCACTACAGAATCCAAGATGATAATACCCATGAATCCCACTATAAAGAACAAGCACCCTCCAGCATGCCAGGAACTATATGCCAAAAGCCTGAAAATGTTCTAGAGCATTCAGTCTGGTTCTGCGTGTCCTGGCTAAGCTTTATTTGGTTCATGTGTTGGATCTGGGATTTTACCACTCCAGTTCAATAGCAAAGTCCTTAGGCTCCTTTTCATCTCACATGTTTGGAGTATTCAATTAGTCCACAGTTTCTCCACAAGCATTGACTCCATAATTCCTGAGACAGAAGGCAAATCTTTATCCATTTTTGTAATGATTTTTCAAATGGAAAACTTTGCCTCAAGGTCTTGACGCTAGCTCAGGACTGTGAACTAAAATAAAATCTGAAGGCTCACCCCCCACCGGTTTACTGAATGGAGCCCCCTTGGCCAAGGGAATATCCTACAAATAAATTGCTTTCCTAGAGGAGGGAGGTCAGACATGCCTCATCATGCCCCCCTCCCTTCTTGGAGACATCCTTTGTAACCCATTAACAGGCCTAAGGGTATGCAACACAAAGCTGCAGGTCCTCAATTTACACAACAAATATATGTCTAGAGGCTTATCTCTGATAAACAGCTCCCTATCTTAAAGCATGCCAAGCCTTTAGGCAAAGCTTCATATCTTTAAGCAATTACAAGTCAAATAATCTTCAAACCCACCTATAAGCTGTAAGCCCCTGCTTCGAGATGGCCCACCTCTTCGGGCCAAACCAATGTATGCCTTCCATGTATTGATTTATGACTTTACCTGTAACTCTTGTCTCCCTGAGATGTATAAAACCAAACTGTAACCCAGCCACACCGAGTCCACTTGCTTAAGGATTCTTGGGCATGGCTCTGGGTCATGGTCCTCAAATTTGTCTCAGAATCAATCTCTTTAAAATTATTTTACAGAGTTCGGCTTTTTTTTCATTAACGGGATTCATATCAGGAACCCCCATCCTCTACCACACTAGGTTCTTTACAGGTAACATCCATAAGCAATACCAACAACAACAATGCAGGCCAGTAACCATCACCTCAGGAATGAGGACCACAGACCAGCAGCCCAACACTTCCAAGATGATGATATCTGCCAAGGAGACCAACAGATCCCAAACGATTATCTCAGCACAATTGGTAGTCTTAGCCTTGGCAATGATACCCTAGAATGTCCTGCAACCACAGTTCCATGAAAAACCCTGCCAAATAAAGATTCTGATCTCCTCTGTGCTCCGAAATACAGCATATGGCTCCTCCATCCCACCTATAAACCCACTTGGACCCCCTATAATTTCCACAACTGTTCATTCTTCTCTCTCACCTCCTGTCTTTCTGCCCCCCTACCACATTTCAATATATGCAGGCTTTTGTTCCCTACCTAGATGATGCCAATGCCACCATAATTGCTGTGGGCTGCCTTAATGAAGATCCCATCCATCCTACTTATATATATGTCTCTGTGATTTCATATCCTTTCTTACACAATGTTAAGGGTACCTTACTAGGAACTAAATCTTATTGGCAGGCATTTACCTGCCTAGACCACACCTAAGCCCTGATGAATGACACTGTGGAGAGATCTGTCATTGCTTATTACCTTTTCTGATGCATCAAGGAACTCCTGGCAGGTCATTTAGATTTGGTCTTGACCCACTCCTTTCCATATTCATGCACTGCCCTTTGGGTGCAAGCTATTGCCCTATAGATTAGCTGATACTCCTACAGATGCCATACCACTTACTTTCTCCTCTTGGGTACCCAAAACCTGAATTGGGATCTCCACTTCCACTATTCCTACACAAACACCTAAAACTCAACCCCCTACTATGAACCTGGCCGTGATAACTGTCCCTATAATCACACCCACATCACTTTCCATTATGATTCCCACAACTGCACTAGCTATGATTTCATCTTGTCCAATAACTCTTACTTTGTTCATCACTATTCCCCAGTCACAATCCCTACTTTATACTTTGTTCAACCTGCTAGACGATATCTATGTAACAACACATCACCTCAGAGTTAAACCAACAATGGTGGGCCTGCTACCCAGTGCCCCAGCATGGGCAACCACTTATACAACTAATTCTTACCCCCTTGGAGGTGTTTGATATTCCATATGATCCTCCCCATTCACCCTCTGGCCCCTGCATTTCCTCACAGCATTCTCTTGACCTCATTAACTTTCCCTACATGGACCCCACACCTTTCTTGACTCCCCCGCCAATCAATAGTATATATACAGCCATGTCCTTCCATTGAAACTATTTGGCCCTCACATGTCTGCACTGAGATAAATTTGCTCACCAGAAATTTCACCTTCCAATATCCCTTGGGCTACTGATTCTCCTGTGGCACCACTCCTGTTCAGCAGAGTCCACATTCTACTCCTCCACCCTCCCTCTTTTGCCCTATGCAAACTGACCTTTGTTTTATATATATTTAGTATTCAGGTCATCCTATATGCAATTAGGAAATCTATCTCTGTCTTAGTTTGGGCTACTCTAACAGAATACCATAGACTGGGTGGTTTAAACAATAGAAATTTATTTCTCACAGTTCTGAGGCTAGAAAGTCTGAGATAAGGTTTCTAGCACACTCAGGTGCTGGTGAGGGCCCTCTTCCTGGTTTGGAGTTAGCTATCTTCTTGCTATGTCCTCACATTGCAAAGAGAAGAAAGAGAAAGCAGACTCTCTCATGTCTCTTCTTATAAAGACATTAATTCCATCATGAAGGCTCCACTCTCATTATCTAATTACTTCCCAAAGGCCTCATTTCCAAATGTAATCCTGTTGGGAGTTATGGTTTCAACATATGAATGGGGGGGGCATAAATATGCAGTCTTACAATAGCCTGTCTCATTTAGCCTTCCCACAGAAAGAAGCACCAAGCTATCTTTTTACCTATCATATTGGGCCTCATCACAATCTTTGGTATAACAGGCACAAATTTATGTATTTTCAATTGTGTAACACAAACTCAATTCATGTAGACCACCCAGACATTGTCACAACCATTGGTAGACCATATACACTAAGCAGCTCAAATCTTAGAAATCCTTAATGTGGCACAAAGGTCTCCAGCTACTGTGGTAACTGACAAAAGATTAGCATTTGACTACCTACTGCCATCTCAAAGTAAAATTTGTGCCTTAAAAAGGGTACTTTCTGCTGCATGTAGGTCAATAATACTGGAACGGTCTCCAAAATATTTAAACAAATAGAACAAATCAAAATAATCAGTAATATTACAAGGGGACTCTAAGAGATTCTCCGGACCCTGGTTAATTTCTTCTCCTGGCTATCTTCTCCTGATTGCAGTGACTGGTTCTGCACTACCTTTCAGGGAGATGTAGTAATTGCTGGTCAAATTATTTTGAATTGGCTTTGCAAATTTGGTCTCTCTCAGACCTAGGATAAATGCATTTGCAAGAAAACTGGGAGGTAGCTATGCTAACTCAAACTTAGGAATAATTGCGAAGACCATGGGGGGAAAAACTTGTATCCCCACTGGTATTTTATTGAATGTTAGCAACCTCTAAGCCACATTTCTACCATGTCTGTTGCCTCCTTTAGCATCCTGATAAGGGTCCCTTTCCCTACACACATACCCCACAAGCTCATGCATGCTCTTGATTCCTCTTTTAAAGTTTATGCTGGCAGCTGCCTCTGGAATTCCATTTTATAAAATGCCTGTGTACTTGCTAGTCTTTTAGTGTTTCTCTCCCTCCCCCCCATTTCTGGGGTCTCTCCCACTGTGTTATCCTTCCAGATGCTTGCCTTAGAATTTCCCAGCCTGTGTGAGTAATACACCTTTCTTTGGTCATACCAAAGGATTACCATCATGAATTTCTATATCTGAACCTAATACATGCAGACAAGGAGCTTTTCAATGTCCCAGTAGAGTTGCTATTAATATAACAGTTCACCCTTCACAAAACCAAAGCAATTGGGATAGGCTATTCTTCCTTCAACTGATCTGTATGTGCCTAGGTGAGTGGGTGCATATGTTCAGCTGAATCCTGCTTCTACCTACTGTTTTCAAGATCCTCTCTATGCCATTCAATGTGACAATTCCAAAAATAGAGTCCACCACAATTTCATGTGCACACCCATTTAAACAATAGGGGCAGAAGATGAAGAAAAGGAGATAGGAACCCTGACATATAATGACTAAATATATATAATCTGGAAAATCTGTCTTTTTGGAGGGGGAAACCAAATAAGAGGAAAAGTCTGTCTTTTTCCAGAGAAAAGCCAAAACTATGGAAAGCTTTTCCTCTAATTTAAGCAAATTCATGCACCCATTCAATGCATATATACTAAATACCTACTAGATTCCAGAAGTTGTACTAGATATTGGAGATAGAAAGATGAATAAGAGGGCACAGTCCCTGCTCTCTGAGAGCTCACAAACTGATGATGTAGGCAAACAAATAATCAGGCTCACAGCACATGCAAAAAGCATTATGATAAGGGTATTCCAGGATGAAAGGTGTTATCCCAGGTGGGTAACTAGCTAAATACAGGGGATACAGTGAGGCTTCACAAAGAAGTTACTTCCAAACTGGGTGTTTAAGGATAACAAAGATGGAGCCAGCTTGAGTGTATTACAGACATAATATTTCAGAATTCAAAAGAGACCAACATGTGTGATGTCAGAAAGACATGGGAAAATATGGTCCATGCAAAGGTCAGCACTTGATTGGATTTAGCGGAAACAAAGGTACACATAGGGAAGAAGCTAAAGAAGGGGATGTCAGGGGTCAAATCATAAAGGAACTTCCTTGGGTGGTATGCTAAGGGGTATGAGTCTTATTTTTTGGTCAATAGGAACCAACTGAAGAGTTTTGTATTGGAGGTAGATAACTTTGGCAGCAGTGTTGAAGGCAATTTAAGTAGGAGAGTGGAGAGGAAAGTTAAGAGAATTTAGCGGTAAGCCATAGTTTTACTGATAGAACAATACGTAAAATTAGGGAACTGACAATAGGAATAGAAGGGAGGGACCAAATTCAAGTGATAATTAGGAGGTAAGACTTGGCAGCTGAGTGGATGAAGGGAAATGATAAGAAGTAATAAAAAATTACTCCCAAATTTGTGAATTGGCCCCTGTGGCTGGTATTAATATTTGTTAAGATAGAAAATACAAAAAGCAAAAGGGAAACATGTTTGGGAGAAGGAAAGAAAAGGAGAGAGGGGAAGACTTGTTTTATATGCACAGAGTTTGATGTGCCTGCAGAGTGTCTTAGAGGCAACTGAGTGTGTGGGTCTACAGCTCAGGAGCAAGATAAGGGGATTTAGATCTGTGAATCATCAGTGTATAGGTGGTTGTTAAAGCTAAGGACCTGGATGAGCTCATATGGAGAGTGTCTATAAAATGAAATGAGAATAAGCCAAAAACAAAGCTGATCACAGGAAAGGCTAATAATCTGGGGGCAGTTAGAGAAGAAGAAACATGTGAAGGAGGTTGAGAAGCACTAGCCACATTGGAAGAGAGCCACATTGGAAGAGAATCACAAGAACATAGTGTCACAGAATCAAGGGTAGTAAGCATCAATTGATGAGTTCAAATAATATAAAGACTGTGAGGGGCCGGGCATGGTGGCTCACGCCTGTAATCCTAGCACTTTGGGAGGCCGAGGCAGGTGGATCGCTCGAGGTCAGGAGTTCGAAACCAGCCTGAGCAAGAGCGAGACCCCATCTCTACTAAAAAAAAATAGGAAGAAATTAATTGGCCAACTAAAAATATATATAGAAAAAATTAGCCGGGCATGGTGGCACATGCCTGTAGTCCCAGCTACTCGGGAGGCTGAGGCAGAAGGATTGCTTGAGCCCAGGAGTTTGAGGTTGCTGTGAGCTAGGCTGACGCCACGGCACTGTAGCC
>CAUYRT010000757.1:0-12510 GCA_963574885.1 Lepilemur ruficaudatus
TGAGGAATTCCTTTCCCCTATTGAGACCCCTAATTCAGCTCCCCAACTACTTTTCAAGCATGTCCAGTTTTATATATTTTTTAAACTCTAATTATTAGATATTGGCTATTGTTGTTTATTGAAACACTAGTGTTTCATTTAGTCTCTTTATTAAAATTTGAACATTTTATTAACAGTGGAAAAATAAGCACCAAGACATTAATAAATTAAATTTAAAATACTAAATTGGCAATTATTGAAGAAGAGTCTTCTGTTGGTAGTGGTAGGAGCCATCCAGGAAAAGCACATGTTTCACGTATATACACACGTGTATACATGCAGGTGTGTGTAGATAGATCGATCTCTCTCACAGAGTTAGTGCTAGTACTGGAAAAATGTTTATATAGTTCTTGATCATCAAAGCCTCATAAACCTTCACTGGGACTAGAGCTATCTGTAGTCTGAGTGAAGTTATTTAAAAAATGAGAACTGCTCATTTACACATGAAATTAAGTATTTTGCATATCAGTTCATCTAGTTTTGTGAGAAATTTAATGTTAAGCAAAATGATATTTATTCTCCAGAGAATTTTGCTAGGCATTTTAGATTATGAATAGAGTATCAAACACATATTTCTATGTATGTCCAAATTTATTGTCCATCTTAACTCCATATGTAGGCTGATCAATAGCATGATGCTTATTTGAGTGAGAGGTCACTAGTTTTAAAAAATTTTATATTAAAATATCTTAAAAATGCCTTAAATTGTTCAATCATAGTGACTGTGGATATGGAATTAAATATGAGCTAAAAACTGGTGACTTTAAATTCCCAAAATACTTACAGCTGGTTCCTAAGTCCAAACACAATATTTAAGTTACCAGGCACAACAGTTTTATGCCAGTCAAACTCAAAAGTAACATCCTTGTAAAGCAATCCAGGGTGTGGAGTCTCTGGACTGGTTTTCAGATAAGGAGAAATGATGCAGAGGAAGCTTGACGTGGGAGAAAATTTTGTGCAGGGAATTTCTTTCCCTGTGCTATCTAGTACTCATTGAGGCGTGCTCTTTCAAGTCAAGTCTCCCCCAATCCCGATAATAACAAAGTATTATATTTTATGACATTTTCTGCTGAGTACAGTTTTTAATATTTCGGAGAAGAAGGTATTACTGATGCAGAATGTTAACTCATACTGGGGAAATATAAGGACTTTATAGGACTTCATAAAAAAAAGTTAATATAAATGGAGGAATTTTTACCCAATGCCCACATTTTTTGAATATTTATTTTGTCAGGTATGCCAAGAGCAAGACAAACACAAAATGAGAGGCTGCAGAGGGAAAGGAAGGAAGCCTGTGTGCATGCTAGCGGGTGAACTCAGAGTGGAATATGGGCCCCTGAGTTGTGTGGTGTGCAGGGAAAAGTTAACTCGATAGGTCTGAGCATTTCCAAGACTGGCCTGTTTGCTGAACTGGCCCTTGGCTGGCTCCCAGGAACCAGGCCGTTGGAAAGTTCTGTCTACTAAGAGTGCTTTGACATGTCGGAAGCCTTGTGCCACACTACAACGGCTTGTCAGGTCACTTATGGTAATAATGTGGTGTAGGATGACCATCAGTTCTTCCCTGGGCGTCTGAAGCTTGGGTAACCGAAGTAAATCATACGGGCACTATATTCCTATATGGCTGACCTCAAATGCAAATTCTTGATACCAAGGCTCAAGTGAGCCTCCCTAGTTGACAAAACTTTGCATGTGTTGTCACACATCATTGTTGGAAGAATAAAACAGATCCCACGCAACTCCTCTAGATGGGGACACCTAAAAAAAAAAGCTCACACCTGACTTTCTTCAGCCCTCACCCATGGCCACCGTGTTCCCTTCCCCTTTGCTCATTTTACTCTGTTTCCCTTTCTTGTAACCAACTGTGACAATGAGCATGACAACTTCTGAATCCCATGAATCCCTGGAATGAAGCATTGATCCTGAGGATAGTGTTGGGGACCCTGGCACACAGGGTGTACAAGTGTTCTTTGCCTGGTCCTACTAAGGCTCACCATGATTTTACCATTAAAAGTTTATCTCAAGGTTTTTTTTTTGTTTGTTTTTGTTTTGGCATAGGATCTCAGGGCCACAGCAGGGTCATAAGAATCAAAAGGAAATCTCCAAAGTTGATGATAATGCACTGAAAATAGAGCTGCCGTAATCTTTGCACAGGACTCTAAATTGATGACTTTTGAAAGAAATTTGACCTTTACATTATTTGCCTTGAAATTGCTCCTTCACTTTGAACATTTGAAAAAAAATATGTATGTCAGTAGAGAAATTGTTCAATGTTGTTTTATAAACACCAAGGAAATGTATTTTAAGCATAGAATTCTTGTTTTGACAAAGGTTATTACATTTTATCATATGGAAAAGTGTCTATGATAAAATTTTAAAATACAGTCAACTCTTGTCATTGGGAGTAGTTATGTTTTATAAAGTCACCATTCCATAAAGTCTAAGAATACTCAAATAGTGTATACGGAATCATCGCTTTAAAAGGAAATGCAGGATTACGTTTCTACAAGCTCTGGTGACAACATTTTTGTATAGAGATCAATACATAGCCATACTTTATGCATGTTTCTGTTTTAAAACAACTAGCATATATATATTCGTTATGTGCATTAACACTGAGTACATTTCCAGCAGTCTGACCAGAGCTCTTCAAACACGTGCATTTTCTCCTTAGGGTGCTCCACAGCTGCTGGTGCCAAGGAGCACCAGGCAGCACTTCACTGGGCACCATGCTTGGAGGCCATTTTAAACAGTGAAATCACCAACAAAAAAGGCACAAAACTGCAAAAAGTGTGGCACTGAATAGATCTCTAAAAGAATGCTTGTTTACATTATAAGCTGAAACAAAAAGGGAGAGGACCGCCTTGTTTGACCCCGACGTGCATGTCAAGAGACAAATTTTTCACTACTCTTTGCATGTCTGTGAATATTGATCTTGTGATAGAACCAAATTTTAAGTAGTAGACAAATTTGCAAACACAGGATCTATGAATACTGAGGATCAACTGTACACCACATTAAAATCTTGTTAATTTCTAATTAGTTCTAGGCAGCTAGGTTGTAAGTGATTTACATTTTCTTTGTAATCTTTTTATCTTCAAGTTATTTCATAATGAGTATATATTTTCTTTACTTTAAGAAATTATTTTTTTGTGAAAATAATGTATGCACGTGGGAAAAACTATAAAACATCAGAGTTCAAAAATGCCTCCCACTTTCTCAGAACTATACTCCAGAATTAAAATGTAAAATGTACCTTTATTTTCCCAGAAATCTGCCATTTGTAAACACGTGTGTAGATGACACACACCTTCATATACCAAAGGACATTTTAAAGACAAACAAGTATACACTTTCATTTATAAAACTATTTTCAGGTGTGTTCCAAATATATAACTAAAATATGTAACGGCTTCACTGTATTCACTACTTAAATATTCCATGATTTATTTTAATAGTAACAGATTGATGTAGAAAACATCTTTGCTGAGGCTCCCTTAGGACAATAGGGTCTTTCCTAGTAGAGTGACAGTTAACCTCAAGAGCATGTGCTTTTTAAATTTTAATATTATGTTCCAAAGATGCTATAACAACTTAGAGTTTCAACAAGAATGAACAATAGTGAATGCTTCCTACAATTTGGCCTTTATTGTGTATTATCTTTAAAATGATGACAAACAAATACAAAAACCTTTATGTGATAAATTCAAGTTACATTTATTGTCAAATTTAGCAATTTTAAAGGAAGAAATAATATCAATTCTATATAAAATCTTCCAGAACATTAAAGATTAGGGGCATTTTTAATGGCACCAACATTATGGATCAAAATCAACAAACACCAAAACGAGATATTACAAGAAAGTAAACACAGACACAAATATCACTTAGGAAAAAAAAAATTCTTAACAAAATATTAACAGATTAGTTCCAGCAATATATAAAGATGATAATATATTGTGACCCACTAGAGTTTATGCCAGAAATGCAAGGTGGGTTGAACTTTCAAAATAGCTAGAGGAAAAGAATTATAATGTTCCCAACACAAAGGAAAGATAGATGTTTGAGGTGAAGGCCATCCCAACCACCCTGACTTGAGCATGACATATTGTAGACATGCATCAAAATATCACATGTACCCCAAAATATGTCCCACTATGTTATATAGATAAAAATGCAAAAATACAAGCAGCACAAACCATAAATTGCTTTAATAGGAAATCATTAAATGAATAAAACCATAAAAGAAATTATTAATTTCATTATATTAAAACCTTTCAAAATCTGCACAAAATAGAGTAGCATAAGAACAAAGGCAAGTCACAAGCCGGAAGAAGTGTTTTCCGTGCATATTAATAGCAAGGAATTATTATACAGAATGTATAACCAATGTGTACGAGTACAAAATATATAAACAAACAATGGGAAAAAGGTATAAAACAGCAACTCCCAGAGGGAAGATGTAAGAAAGTAATTATCAGAGATGAAAATCAACACAACCCCACTAGTCACTTAGAAACATAATTAAAACAAAGTGATAATATTTCATGCCCTTCAGTGAGGGAAAACTGAAGGGTCTTAAAATACCAAGTATTGGAGAGAATCGGGGGAAACAGAAACTCACACAAGCTGCTGCTTGTTGTACACACATTCCAGAATGATCTGGCTATATCTAGTGTATCAGATAAAACTTTTGCCCTGCAGCTGTCACGTCTGAAGCATCACTAAGGGCAAGCCTAAGAAAATGCTCAGCTGTGTACACAAAGGCACATGCTTAAGGGTGTCAGAAATGTCTCTGATAGTTCTGTAAGGGTTCAAATTTGAAACAGCTAATATGTCCATCATTATACAGAATTCATTGTAAATAAATGAATTCTGATTTATATTAAAACAAGGAAAAGAAAAAGAAAGCCAATTGATGCAATTGTGCTTTTATAAACAGACTAATGAAATCCACAGGATCATCTCAATGGATAGAGAGAAAACACTTTAAAAAATTCACCATCTAGTCATGATAAATAAAACTCTCAGAAAACTGCAAATAAAGGGAAAGTCACCAAACCAGAAAAGGGCAGCTACCAAAAACTGGTAAGTGACGTCGTATTTAGTGGTCAAAGGCTGAGTTACTTTGCCCCCAGAACATAAACAAGTGGAGAGTGTACACTGTCGCCGTGCCCACCGAACTGGAAGCTTAGCATGTATGCAAAGGCGAGAAAAAGGAATCATGGGCATGCAGATGAGAAGGAAGGACTCCGACCATCGCTATTCACAGATGATGTGATTATGTACATCGAGCCTCAAAAAAATCCATCTTGTCAGACTTATAGTATAGGCTCAACGTCTGAGATACTCTGGGGAGGTCAAAACTAGAGAGAGGAGACGAGTCCCTTGGGCCCCGGTGGCAGGGTTAGGGAGAGGGCTGACTGCCAAGGAGTGTGAGCAAAAACTTTGAGAGGTTGGGTCTTGTCTTCTCTTAATTTTGGTGGTGATTGCATGACAATATCTATATGCTAAAACTCATAGAACTGTGCACCAAAGAGGGTAATTTTATTGTATAAAAATAATATTTGCATTTTAAAAATGTTTCTGTTTACCTAACAGCATATTGCCCTCTGAAGACATTTCTCATCATCAAGTAAATTATTGTGCTATTTGTATCTATTCTGTTCGTATGACCAGTTTTTTACATAACATGCCAATAATAAAGTGTTTTTCCTACAGTAATTTTTAACACATATCAATAATTGATGTTAGTACTCTATCATTACTTAACTTTTTTTTCAGAATGTCCTTGGATATTCTCAAGTATTTAAATTCTCATATGACCTTCAGAAAAAAGTTCCCATTATTAAGAGGATCTGTTGTCACCTTATTGGAAGTTAATTAATTCCATTTTTAGATTGTCATATTTTTAAAGAGATGTGACAGAGATGTGCCACGTTAAGTCTTTGTATCCAAAGGGAAAAAATATGCATTTATGATTATTGAAAAGTTACTTTGCTCAAAATAATCTTAAAGTTTTCTTCATTAAATCCATTGAAATTAGATCATTTGGGGATACACAAAATTAGGCATTATAAATTGTCCTTTTCTTACATTTTATATAAAATTTTTAACCATTCTAGTATCATTTCCAACACATTTTTTCCTGTTTTATACATTTCTAATTTTAGTCTTTTTTCTTTCAAGTATATCCTATCATGGCTATTTGTTTTATGGGGATCATATTTTCTTAACTAGTGGATTTGGTAAACATTACTACATTATAATCTAAACTGGAGTATTACACAATGAAAATTTGAGAAAATCTTGTGTTTTTCCCCTTGAAGTTCCTTTTTCAGTGGATTTGTTGTTTTTTCTTATTTTATTACTGTAACTTTTTTAATTTTACAGCAACACTAGGACATAGCTCATTATTGACACTTGCGGGATGCGAATACACACTGATGACAGGTTCTCTGTTTAGAAGACTATTTGCGCTGCCCTGGATTTTGCGCTGCCCTGGATTTTGCGTTTGTGGTTCTGCGGCTCTCCCGCGGATAACGGCTGCGGGCCGGCCCCGGTCCCGCGGTTACGCTGCTCCCTGCGCCCTTGCTGTTCCTCCGTCCTCCTGCCTGGCCCCAGCGAGGGCACCCTTCACCCTCCAACCCTGCTTGCCTCAACGTCTGTTCTTCGTTTCTGTTTGTCCAAGGTCCCTTTCATTTCTGTAACGGGTTCATTTGTCCCCTGCTTTCTCCCGCAGCTTTGCTAGGTCTGTTTTCCTCGCCTGCGGTCTGAACCTTTGAACTTCTGTCTGTCTGAACCTCTGATTCCGAGATGCACCCTTTCCCACCCTGGGAAAGCATCTGTGCAACACCTTGTCTGGTATGAGTTTTCTTTTCTGCTGCTGTTTGTTGATTTTAAACGAAGTTTGTTACCTGCTCTTTTCTTACCAGATCTGTTCACAGGTCTGAAGTCACGGTTTTGGGAGTTCTCTCGAAAATTACTTACGAAAAAGGTGTGGGGTGAGTGGGGAGGAGCCTGGGCGGGGAAGGACGTTAGGACCCAGCAGTTGGGGTGTGGAGTTGGACGCCAGAACAGAGCTCTGTCCCACCACGGGAGAAGCGTGGCCCAGGGGCAGCCGAGGCCCTTAACAGTGACGGTGGCATTAGTGAGTTTTTCTTCAGATGACTGTAGTTATCTCCTGAGATAACTGTCCTGAACACCCCCGTGACCCTGAGAACCAGCAGCCTGCTTCTCAACCGGCAGGGTGCGTATTCAGTCTTGGCTGCGCTCTCTGCCGTCCGCACCTCCTGGACCCTGCAGGCGCCAGGCCCGGACCCAAAGACAGGCCTTCCGACCTATGCAGACGTCTGTGTGCTGCAAAAGATTTACTCCCTGGCCAGCCACACTTTCGGGCCACATTGCACCAGTTTTCCAGCTGTTCTTTGCAGTCTGGGACCTATGGTTTTGCCTCCTGAAGATGGACTTTCTTCTCTAAGTTCTGTTTTTGATTGTTCTGAAGGGAAGTTTGGAGGAGAAAAGGGTTTCTTTTTTCATTTTAACTGGAAGCCCATACTATTTTATAATCAACAAAAACATGACTTATATATAACATGTATTCTTGGAAAAAATTAAGCATGCATAACAAATTGCTGTCACATTTTCTGGCTTTGAAATAAATCCATTCTGTGGGTGGGTGGGTGGACATCACGGGAGAACAGACTGTGTCCTTTCCTTGTGGAATTCAGTGCCCGTTGTAGTTACTCTAACTCCATCTGCCCTCTGTTTAGTCACCATTCTAAATACATTATTTGTATATGTTTATACGTAGGTCTACTTAACTTATACATTCTTATATTTTATTGAGTACTACACTAATTGCTTTACATACTTTATCTCTTCACTCTTCACAAAGCCATAGGTATCTTTCACTCCCATTCACAGATAAGGAAACGCTAAATAATTTGCTAATGATCATGCAGCTAAGTGTGGGAAAACTGAGGTTAGCGTTTGTTTTCTTTATTGTACAATTTTATCTTCTTTTATGTTCTTGTGTACTGTGCTGAAAGCTGATGAGGTCCTATCAGGGGCTTTCAATCAGATGGCAACTAATCCAAAAGTGTATATCTGTGTTGTATTAAGAAATTTAATTTTATTTTTTATAGGAATAAAAGGGGAAGATGGCCACATAGATATCTAATATTTAGAAAATTAGGAAAATTGGTTCAAGAGAGAGGAAGAGAGAAAGAAAGAGGCTAAGAGCAACATAAGAGGAAAGGCCTAAAATTTTGATAACCTTATTTAATTCTTAGAACAGTGTGTTCCCTCCAATTCTCTTCCACTAGACATTACTTGAGATGTTTAAACCCAGAAGTAATTATCTAATGCAACTGCTCCTTGCGGGAGGAACTCTAAGCAAATGAGTTCTGATTCCATTGTTACTAGCTGGTTGCATCTAAATCTTTCCACTCACGGAGCTCCACCTCCTCCCTGTCTTTCGAAATCTCTGTAGAAATTCTGCAACCAGGAAGCAATAGTTGCTCATGGCAAGAGATTGTGAGAGGAACAACATCAGCATATGGTAAAACCTGATGTTATAATGTTATATGAAGTCTCCCAAGAAAAATGAAAAAAAAAAAAAAACTCTTTCAAACGTGCACCCTCCATGCACCCTTGGCAGAGAAAATAAAACTTGAAAAAGTAATGGAATTCCAAACAGTCAACCAACACATGTAGTACTTATGCAGTCCTTTAAATGTTTTTACTTGGGGTTACTCATTTGGTTCTCCTGACAACCCTATGAGATAGGTCTATTATGGTTCAGAACACGAGAAAAGACCACCTTAAGACCAAATTGAGTTAAGAAGTGGAGATAGTGGGAAAACTTGCCTTGTTCCAGTTGTAAGTGAGAATGTTTTCAATTTTTCTCCACTCAGTATGATGTTGGTTGTGGGTTTGTCACATATGGCTTGTATCATTTTTAGGTAAGCCCCATCTATGCCTATTTTGTTAAGCATTCTTATCATAAAAGGGTGTTGAATTTTGTCAGATGCTTTTTCTGCATCTATTGAGAGGATCATACGGTCTTTGTTTTTGCTTCTGCTTAAGTGGTGAATTACATTTATAGATTTGGTAAGTTGAACCATCCCTGCATCCCTGGGATGAAGCCTACTTGGTTGTGATGGATTATTTTTCTTGATAAGCACCTGGATTCAGTTAGCTAGGACTTTGTTGATAATTTTTGCATCTATATTCATAAGGGATATTGGTCTGTAGTTTTCCTTTTTTTGTTGCATATTTTCCTGGTTTTGGTATCAGTTTTATGTTGGCTTCATAAAATGTGTTGGGGAAGATTCCATCCTTCTCGATGTTGTGGAATGATTTCTGCAGGATAGGTGCCAGTTCTTCTTTGTAGGTGTGGTAAAATTCAGGTGTGAAACCATCTGGTCGGGGACTTTTCTTTTTAGGAAGGTTTTTTATTGCTTTTCAATTTCAGTACTTGATATTGGTCTGTTCCGCAGTTCTTTTTCTTCTTGGTTGAGCCTAGGGAGGCTGTGTGTTTCTAAGAATTTGTCCATTTCCTCCACATTTTCCAGTTTGTGTGCATAAAGGTTTTTGTAGTATTCATAGATTATATCTTGTATCTCCGTAGCATCAGTTGTAATTTCCTCTTTATTGTCCCTGGTGGAGCTTATTAGAGATTTTTACTTTCTGCTTTTCATTAGTCTAGCCATAGGTGTGTCAATTTTGTTTTATTTTTTCAAAGAAGCAAATTTTTGTTTTATTAATCTTCTGTATAGTTTCCCTGTTGTCAATTTCATTTAATTCTGATTTGATCTTATTGATTTAACTTCTTCTACTGGATTTTGGGTTGGTCTGTTCTTCTTTTTCCAGTTCTTTGAGTTGATTCATTAGGTTGTCTATTTTTTATCTTTCTGACTTTTGTATATAGGCATTTATGGAAAAAAAATTTGCTTCTCAGGACTGCTTTAGCTGTGTCCTACAGATTTTGATAACTTGTGTCTCCTTTGTGGTTTAGTTCAAAGAATCCTTTGATTTCCATCTTGATTTCCTCGTGTATGAAGTAATTGTTCAGCAAAGGTTGTTTAGTTTCCATGACTTTGTGTAGAAATGAGAGTTTCTGTTAGGGTTGATTTCAATTTTTATTCCACTGTGATCTGAAAAGATACATGGTATAATTTCTATTTTTTAAATTTTTTGA
Source organism: Lepilemur ruficaudatus (assembly GCA_963574885.1). Lineage (NCBI taxonomy): Eukaryota > Metazoa > Chordata > Mammalia > Primates > Lepilemuridae > Lepilemur > Lepilemur ruficaudatus. The sequence continues at coordinate 10,241 of CAUYRT010000757.1, forward strand.
GACATGCTTTGTGTCCTAGGATATGGTCAATCTTAGAGAATGTCCCATGAGCTGATGAGAAGAACACATATTCTGTGGTTTTTGGGTAGAATGTCCTGTGAATGACTGTTAGGCACATTTCGTCTAGCGTTCTGTTTAAGTCCTTTATTTCTTTGTTAATTTTCTATTTGGAGGATCTGTCCTGTGCTGTCAGCAGGGTGTTGAACTCTCCAGATATTATGATGTTGTTGTTTATCAGTCTGTTTAGATCATGTAGAGTTTGCTTTATGAATCTGGGTGCACCTAAGTTGAGTGCATACATATTTAGAATTGATATGTCTTCTTGTTGAACTGTACCCTTCAACATTACATAGTTACCTTCTTTGGCTTCATTACCTTTGTTGATTTAAAAACTAAGTTATCTATTAGCCGGGCATGGTGGCGCATGCCTGTAGTCCCAGCTACTCGGGAGGCTGAGGCAGTAGGATCACTTGAGCCCAGGAGTTTGAGGTTGCTGTGAGATAGGCTGACGCCACGGCACTCACTCTAGCCCGGACAGCAGAGTGAGACTCTGTCTCAAAAAAAAAAAAAAAAAAACTAAGTTATCTGAAATCAAAACCACCACACACCAGCCTTGTTTTGGCTTGAAATATTGTTTTCCACCACTTTATTTTTAGTTTACATCCATTCTTTCAGGTTAGATGTGTTTCCTGAAGACAACAGATGCTTGGCTTGTATTTTTTTAATCCATTCAGCCAGCCTATGTCTCTTGAGTTGGGAGTTCAAGCCATTCACATTTATTGAGAGAACTGATTAGTGGGACTGATTTCTGTTCATTCTGTTGGGTTGAACTTTGTTGCTTTGTTTTCTCTCTTGAGCCATTGTGGTATCTGGCCTTTGATCTTTAGCTTTTGAGTGGCTTTACATTCGTGAGTGTTTATTGTGCTGATGCGTGGGTAACACTGTTGTGAGTGCTTCTTGGAAGGCTGGTCTTGTCTTGGCGAATTCCCTCAGTCTTTGCTTATCTGAGAATGTCTTTATTTCTCCTTTGTATACAAAACTTCGTTTTGCAGGGTACAGGATTCTACGCTTGGGATTGTTCTATTTCAGAACAGTGAGAATGGGGCCCCAGTCTGTCCTTGCTTGAAAACTTTCAGTGGAGTAGTCTGGCATTATTCGGATTAGCTTTCCTTTGTATGTTACTTGCTTCTTTCACCTTACAGCTCATAAGAAGGGCATCTTTAGTTGATATTTTGGTCAGTCTGATGACTGTATGTCATGGTGTCTTTCTGTTTGCATTGAATCTCGCAGGGGTCCTTTGAGCTTCTTATACTTGAATATCTAGATTTTTGGCAAGGCCTGGGAGATTTTCCTCTATTATATCTTCAAATAGCTTATCCAACCCTTGCGTGTTTTCTTCTTCCCCTTCTGGAATCCTAATTTCCCTCATGTTAGGTTTCTTCACATAATCCCACATCTCTTGTAGGCTTTCCTCTTTTCTCTTATTTCTCTGCTCTATCTCTGTGACTGACTTATTTAGTTGGAAGGTGTTATCTTCAATCTCTGAGATTCTTTCTTCTGTCTGATCTACCCTGTTCTTGAGGCTTCCCACCGTGTTTTGTAGTTCCCTGAATAGTCAGACTAGAGAGCAGAATTAAGGGCATCCAAATGGGGGCAGAAGAGATCAAACTCTCACTCTTTGCTGATGATATAATATTATATCTAGAAAACCCAAAGGGTTCAACCAAGAGACTCCTTGAATTGATAAATGAATTCAGTAAAGTCTCAGGATACCAAATCAATACACACAAATCAGAGGCATTCATATACAGCAATAACAGTCAATCTGAGAATCAAATCAAAGACTCAATTCCCTTCAAAATAGCAACAAAGAACATAAAGTACCTAGGAATATATTTAACTAAGGAGGTAAAATACTTCCACAGGGAGAACTATGAAACACTGAGAAAGGAAATAGCAGAGGATGTAAACAGGTGGAAGACCATACCATGCTTGTGGGTGAGCAGAATCAACATTGTTAAAATGTCTGTATTATTCAAGTGATCTACAGAATCAGTGCAATCCCCATTAAAATACCATCATCAGTTTACACAGATATAGAAAAAATAATTTTACGCTTCATATGGAACAAGAGAAGACCCCGTATAGCAAAAGCAACCCTAGGCAATAAAAACAAAATGGGAGGTGTCAATTTACCAGACTTCAAACTATACTACAAGGCTATAGTAATTAAAACAGCTTGTTATTGGCACAAGGACAGGGACATTGAC